>JBBPBS010000235.1:2436323-2519760 GCA_037974835.1 Cicer judaicum | reverse complement strand
GTTCCATTGTGTTATTGGATAAACATTTAGGTCATTTTTGTCCTTCCGGGGCTTATTCTTGTCCAATTTGGGTTTTTAACCAATCATGTGCATCTAATAGGTGTGTTTGTATCATTGGATGAACATTTAGGTCATTTTCTTCCTCCCTAGGCTGATTCTTTTCTAATTAGGGTTTTTAACCAATATTGTGCATCTAATCGTTGTGTTTGTGTCATTGGATTAACATTTTGGTCATTTTCATCGTCCCGAGGCTTATTCTTTTCGAATTAGGGTATTTAACGAGTCTTGTGCATCCAATTCGTATGTTTGTGTCATTGGATTAAGATTTAGGTCATTTTCGTCCTCCCTAGGCTTAATGTTGTCCAATTAGGGTTTTTAACCAAACTTGTGCATCCAATAAGTTCATTTGTGTCATTGGATAAACATTTAGGTCATTTTCGTCCTCCCTAGGCTTATTCTTGTCCAACGAGGGTTTTTAACTAATCTAGTGTCATTCGATAAACATATAGGTCATTTACGTCCTACTTGGGCTAATTCTTGTCCAATTAGAGTTTTTTTTCCAATCTTTTGCATCCAATAGATGTGTTTTTGTCATTTGATGAACATTTAGGTCATTTTCGTCCTCCCTATGTTTATTCTTGTCCAATTAGGGTTTTCAACCAATCTAGTGCATCCAATATGTGTGTTTTTTTCATTGGATGATCATTTAGCTCATTTTCGTCCTCCCTAGGCATATTCTTGTGCAATTAGCGTTTGTAACCATTCTTGTGCATGCAATAAGTTCATTTGTGTGATTGGATTAACATTTAGGTAATTTTCGTCCTCTCTAGGTTTAATCTTGTCCAATTAGGATTTTTAACCAATCTTGTGCATCCAATAGGAGTGTTTATGTCATTGGATGAACAATTAGGTAATTTTCGTCCTCCCTAGGCTTATTCTTATCCAATTTGGGTTTTTAACAAATCTTGTGCATCCAATAGGAGTGTTTGTGTCATTGGATGAACAATTAGGTCATTTTCGTCCTCCCTAAGCTTATTCTAGTCCAAGTAAGGTTTTTAAACTATCTTGTGCATCCAATAGGTGTGTTTGTATCCTTGGATTAACATTTAGGTCATATTCGTCCTCCGTAGGCTTAATCTTGTGCAATTAGGGTTTTTAACCAATCTTGTGCTTCCAATAAGTTCATTTGTGTCATTGAATAATCACTTAGGTCAGTTTCGCCCCCCTTAGGCTTATTCTTGTCTAATTCGGGTTTTTAACCAATCTTGGTCATCCCATAAGTTCATTTGTGTTATTGGATAAACATTTAGGTCATTTTCGTCCTCACGGGGCTTATTCTTGTCCAATTTAGGTTTTTAACAAATCTTATGCATCCAATAGGTGTGTTTGTATCATTGGATGAACATTTAGGTCATTTTCTTCCTCCCTAGGCTGATTCTTTTCCAATTAGGTTTTTTAACTAATATTGTGCATCCAATCGATGTGTTTGTGTCATTGGATGAACATTTTGGTCATTTTTATCCTCCCTAGGCTTATTCTTTTCGAATTAGGGTTTTTAACCAATCTTGTGCATCAAATAGGTGTGTTTGTTTCCTTGGATTAACATTTAGGTCATTTTCGTCCTTCCTAGGCTTATTCTTGTCCAATTAGGGTTTTAAACAAATCTTGTGCATCCAATAGGAGTGTTTGTGTCATTGGATGAACAATTAGGTCATTTTCGTCCTCCCTAAGCTTATTCTTGTCCAAGTAGGGTTTTTAACCTATCTTGTGCATCCAATAGGTGTGTTTGTTTCCTTGGATTAATATTTAGGTCATTTTCGTCCTCCCTAGGCTTAATCTTGTGCAATTATGGTTTTTAAGCAATCTTGTGCATCCAATAAGATCGTTTGTGTCATTGGATAAAATACTTAGGTCAGTTTCGTTGCCCCTAGGCTGATTCTTGTCCAATTAGGATTTTTAATCAATCTTGGGGATCCCATAAGTTCATTTGTGTTATTGGATAAACATTTAGGTCATTTTCGTCCTCACGGGGCTTATTCTTGTCCAATTTGGGTTTTTAACAAATCTTATGCATCCAATAGGTGTGTTTGTATCACTGGATGAACATTTAGGTCATTTTCATCCTCCCGAGGCTTATTCTTTTCGAATTAGAGGTTTAAACCAATCTTGTGCATCGAATAGGTGTGTTTGTTTCCTTCGATTAACATTTAGGTCATTTTCGTCCTCACTAGACTTAATCTTGTCCAATTAAGATTTTTAACCAATCTTGTGCATCCAATAAGTTCATTTGTGTCATTGGATAAACATTTAGGTTATTTTCGTCCTCCCCAGGCTTATTCTTGTCCAATTAGTGTTGTTAACCAATGTTGTGCATCCCATAAGTTCATTTGTGTTATCGGATAAACATTTTGGTCATTTTCATCCTCCATAGGCTAATTCTTTTCCAATTAGGGTTTTTTACCGGTCTTGTGCATCCAATAAGTGTGTTTGTGTCATTGGATGAACGTTTATGTCATTTTCGTCCTCCATAGGCTTATTCTTGTCCAATTAGGGTTTTAACCAATATTGTGCATCCAATATGTACATTTGTGCCATTGGATTTAGGTCATTTTCGTTCGCTCTATGATTAATTTTGTTCAATTAGGGTTTTTAACCAATCTTGTGCATCCTATAAGTTCATTTATGTCATTGGATTAACATACAGATCATTTTCGTCCTCCCTAGGCTTATTGTTGTGCAATTTGGGTTTTTAACAAATCTTGTGCATCCAATAGGTTTGTTTGTGTCATTGGATGAACAATTAGGTCATCTTCGTCCCCCCTAGGCTTATTCTTGTCGAATTAGGATTTTTAACCAATCTTGTGCATCCAATAAGTGTGTTTGTTTCATTGGATGAAGATTTCGGTCATTTGAGTCCTCCCTAGTTTTATTCTTGTATAATTAGGGTTTTTAACCAATCTTGTGCATCCAATAAGTTTACTTGTGTTATTGAATTAACATTTATGTCATTTTCATCATTTGAATGCTTAATCTTGTCTGCTTAGGGTATTTAACGAATCTTGTGCATCCTATAAGTTCATTTGTGTCATTGGATGATCATTTAGCTCATTTCCATCCTCCCTAGCATTATTCTTGTGCAATTAGGGTTTTTAACCAATCTCTTGCATCCAATAAGTTCATTTGTGTGATTGGATTAACATTGGATGAACATTTAGGTAATTTTCGTCCTCCCTAGGCTGATTGTTTTCCTATTTTGGTTTTTAACCAATATTGTGCACCCAATCGATGTGTTTGTGTCATTGGATGATTATTTTGGTCATTTTCATCTTTCCTAGGGTTATTCCTTTCAAATAAGGTTTTTTAACCAATCTTGTGCATCAAATAGGCGTGTTTGTTTCCTTGGATTAACATTTAGGTCATTTTCGTCCTCCCTGGGCTTATTCTTGTCCAATTAGGGTTTTTAACAAATCTTGTGCATCCAATAGGAGTGTTTGTGTTATTGGATGAACAATTAGGTCATTTTCGTACTCCCTAAGTTTATTCTTGTCCAAGTAGGGTTTTTAACCTATCTTGTGCATCCAATAGGTGTGTTTGTTTCCTTGGATTAATGTTTAGGTCATTTTCGTCCTCCCTAGGCTTAATCTTGTCCAATTAGGGTTTTTAACCAATCTTATGCATCCAATAAGTTCATTTCTGTCATTGGATAATCACTTAGGTCAGTTTCGTCGCCCCTAGGCTGATTCTTGTCCAACTAGGGTTTTTAACCAATCTTGGGCATCCCATAAGTTCATTTGTGTTATTGGATAAACATTTAGGTCATTTTCGTCTTCACGGGGCTTATTCTTGTCCAATTTGGGTTTTTAACAAATCTTATGCATCCAATAGGTGTGTTTGTATCATTCGATGAACATTTAGGTTATTTTCGTCCTCCCTAGGCTGATTGTTTTTAAATTAGGGTTTTTAACCAATATTGTGCATCCAATCGGTGTGTTTATGTCATTGGATGAAGATTTAGGTCATATTAATCCTCCCTAGGCTTATTCTTTTCGAATTAGGGTTTTTAACAAATCTTGTGCAATAAATAGGTGTGTTTGTTACCTTGGATTAATATTTAGGTCATTTTCGTCCTCCGTAGGCTTATTCTTGTTCAATTAGAGTTTTTAACCAGTTTTGTGCATCCAATAAGTTCATTTGTGTCATTGGATTAACATTTACGTCATTTTCGTCCTCTCAAAATTTAATCTTGTCCAATTAGGATTTTTAACCAATCTTGTGCATCCAATAGGAGTGTTTGTGTCAATGGATGAACAATTAGGTCATTTTTGTCCTCCCTAGGCTTATTCTTACCCAATTAGGGTTTTTAACCAATCTTGTGGATCCAATAAGTTCATTTGTGTTATTGGATAAACATTTAGGTCATTTTCGTCCTCCCTAGGCTTAATCTTGTCCAATTAGGGTTTTTAACAAATCTTGTGCATCCAATAAGTTCATTTGTGTTATTGGATAAACATTCAGCTCATTTTCGTCCTCCCTAGGCCCTAATGTTGTCCAATTTGGGATTTTAACCAATCTTGTGCATCCAATAAGTTCCATTGTGTTATTGGATAAACATTTAGGTCATTTTTGTCCTTCCGGGGCTTATTCTTGTCCAATTTGGGTTTTTAACCAATCATGTGCATCTAATAGGTGTGTTTGTATCATTGGATGAACATTTAGGTCATTTTCTTCCTCCCTAGGCTGATTCTTTTCTAATTAGGGTTTTTAACCAATATTGTGCATCTAATCGTTGTGTTTGTGTCATTGGATTAACATTTTGGTCATTTTCATCGTCCCGAGGCTTATTCTTTTCGAATTAGGGTATTTAACGAGTCTTGTGCATCCAATTCGTATGTTTGTGTCATTGGATTAAGATTTAGGTCATTTTCGTCCTCCCTAGGCTTAATGTTGTCCAATTAGGGTTTTTAACCAAACTTGTGCATCCAATAAGTTCATTTGTGTCATTGGATAAACATTTAGGTCATTTTCGTCCTCCCTAGGCTTATTCTTGTCCAACGAGGGTTTTTAACTAATCTAGTGTCATTCGATAAACATATAGGTCATTTACGTCCTACTTGGGCTAATTCTTGTCCAATTAGAGTTTTTTTTCCAATCTTTTGCATCCAATAGATGTGTTTTTGTCATTTGATGAACATTTAGGTCATTTTCGTCCTCCCTATGTTTATTCTTGTCCAATTAGGGTTTTCAACCAATCTAGTGCATCCAATATGTGTGTTTTTTTCATTGGATGATCATTTAGCTCATTTTCGTCCTCCCTAGGCATATTCTTGTGCAATTAGCGTTTGTAACCATTCTTGTGCATGCAATAAGTTCATTTGTGTGATTGGATTAACATTTAGGTAATTTTCGTCCTCTCTAGGTTTAATCTTGTCCAATTAGGATTTTTAACCAATCTTGTGCATCCAATAGGAGTGTTTATGTCATTGGATGAACAATTAGGTAATTTTCGTCCTCCCTAGGCTTATTCTTATCCAATTAGGGTTTTTAACCAATCTTGTACATCCAATAGGTGTGTTTTTTTAAATGGATGATCATTTAGCTTATTTTTGTCCTCCCTAGGCTAATTCTTGTGCAATTAAGGTTTTCAACCAATCTTGTGCATCCAATAAGTTCATTTGTATCATTGGATTATCATTTAGGTAATTTTCTTCCTCTCTAGGTTTAATCTTGTCCAATTAGGGTTTTTAACCAATCTTGTGCATCTAATAAGTTCATTTGTGTCATTGGATTAACATTTAGGTCATTTTCGTCCACCCTTCGCTTATTCTTGTCCAATTAGGGTTTTGAACAAGTCTTGTGCATCCAATAGGAGTGTTTGTGTCATTGGATGAACAATTAGGTCATTTTCGTCCTCCCTAGGCTTATTCTTGTCCAATTATGGTTTTGAAACAATCTTGTACATCCAATAGGTGTGTGTTTTTCATTGGATGATCATTTAGCTCATTTTCGTCCTCCCTAGGCATATTCTTGTGCAATTAGCGTTTGTAACCAATCTTGTGCATCCAATAAGTTCATTTGTGTGATTGGATTAACCTTTTGGTAATTTTCGTCCTCTCTAGGTTTAATCTTGTCCAATTAGGATTTTTAACCAATCTTGTGCATCCAATAGGAGTGTTTATGTCATTGGATGAACAATTAGGTAATTTTCGTCCTCCCTAGGCTTATTCTTATCCAATTAGGGTTTTTAACCAATCTTGTACATCCAATAGGTGTGTTTTTTTAAATGGATGATCATTTAGCTCATTTTTGTCCTCCCTAGGCTAATTCTTGTGCAATTAGGGTTTTCAACCAATCTTGTGCATCCAATAAGTTCATTTGTATCATTGGATTATCATTTAGGTAATTTTCGTCCTCTCTAGGTTTAATCTTGTCCAATTAGGGTTTTTAACCAATCTTGTGCATCTAATAAGTTCATTTGTGTCATTGGATTAACATTTAGGTCATTTTCGTCCACCCTTCGCTTATTCTTGTCCAATTAGGGTTTTGAACAAGTCTTGTGCATCCAATAGGAGTGTTTGTGTCATTGGATGAACAATTAGGTCATTTTCGTCCTCCCTAGGCTTATTCTTGTCCAATTATGGTTTTGAAACAATCTTGTATATCCAATAGGTGTGTGTTTTTCATTGGATGATCATTTAGCTCATTTTCGTCCTCCCTAGGATAATTCTTGTGCAATTAGGGTTTTTAACCAATCTTGTGCATCCAATAAGTTCATTTGTATCATTGGATTAACATTTAGATAATTTTCGTCCTCTCTAGGTTTAATCTTGTCCAATTAAGGTTTTTAGCCAATCTTGTGCATCCAAAAAGTTCATTTGTGTCATTGGATTAACATTTAGGTCATTTTCGTCCACCCTATGCTTATTCTTGTCCAATTAGGGTTTTTAACAAGTCTTGTGCATCCAATAGGAGTGTTTGTGTCATTGGATGAACAATTAGGTCATTTTCGTCCTCCCTAGGCTTATTCTTGTCCAATTAGGGTTTTAAACCAATCTTCTGCATCCAATTGGTTTGTTTGTTTCCTTGGATTAACATTTAGGTCATTTTTGTCCTCCCTAGGCGTAATCTTTTCCAATTAGGGTTTTTAGCCAATCTTGTGCATCCAATAAGTTCATTTGTGTCATTGGATAATCACTTAGGTCATTTTCGTCCTCCATAGGCTTATTCTTGTCCAATTAGGGTTTTTGACCAATGTTGGGCATTCCATAAGTTCATTTGTGTTATTGGATAAACATTTAGGTCATTTTCGTCCTCACGGGGCTTATTCTTGTCCAATTTGGGTTTTTTAACAAATCTTGTGCATCCAATAGGTATGTTGGTATCATTGGACGAACATTTAAGTCATCTTCGTCTTCCATAGGCTGATATTTTTCCAATTAGGGTTTTTAACCAATATTGTGCATCCAATCGATGTGTTTATGTCATTGGATGAACATTTTGGTCATTTTCATCCTTCCTAGGCTTATTCTTTTCGAGTTAGGGTTTTTAACCAATCTTGTGCATCAAATAGGTGTGTTTATTTCCTTGGATTAATATTTAGGTCATTTGGGTCCTCCCTAGGCTTAATCTTGTTCAATTAGAGTTTTTAACCAATCTTGTGCATCCAATAAGTTCATTTGTGTCATTGGATTAACTTTTAGGTCATTTTCGTCCTCTCTAGGTTAAACCTTGTCCAATTAGGGTTTTTAACCAATCTAGTGCATCCAATAGGTGGGTTTTTTTCATTGGATGATCATTTAGCTCATTTTCGTCCTCCCTAGGCTTATTCTTGTGCAATTAGCGTTTTTAACCAATCTTGTGCATCCAATAAGTTCATTTGTGTGATTGGATTAATATTTAGGTAATTTTCGTCCTCTCTAGGTTTAATCTTGTCGAATTAGGATTTTTAACCAATCTTGTGCATCCAATAAGAGTGTTTATGTCATTGGACGAACAATTAGGTCATTTTGGTCCTCCCTAAGTTTATTCTTATCCAATTAGGGTTTTTAACCAATCTTGTGCATCCCATAAGTTCATTTGTGTTATTGGATAAACATTTACGTCATTTTCGTCCTCCCTAGGCTTAATCTTGTCGAATTAGCGTTTTTAACCAATCTTCTGCGTCCAATATATTCATTTGTGTTATTGGATAAACATTTAGGTCATTTTCGTCCTCCCTAGGCCTAATCTTGTCCAATTTGGGATTTTAACCAATCTTGTGCATCCAATAAGTTCCATTGTGTTATTGGATAAACATTTAGGTCATTTTCGTACTCCCGGGGCTTATTCTGGTCCAAATTTGGTTTTTAACCAATCTTGTGCATCCAATAGGTGTGTTTGTATCATTGGATGAACATTTAGGTCATTTTCTTCCTCCCTAGGCTGATTCTTTTCCAATTAGGGTTTTTAACCAATATTGTGCATCTAATAGTTGTGTTTGTGTCTTTGGATGAACATTTTGGTCATTTTCATCCTCCCGAGGCTTATTCTTTTTGAATTAGGGTATTTAACGAGTCTTGTGCATCCAATTGATATGTTTGTGTCATTGGATTAAGATTTAGGTCATTTTCGTCCTCCCTAGGCTTAATCTTGTCCAATTAGAGTTTTTAACCAAACTATTGCATCCAATAAGTTCATTTGTGTCATTGGATAAACATTTAGGTCATTTTCGTCCTCCCTAGGCTTATTCTTGTCCAACTAGGGTTTTTAAACAATCTTGTGCTTCCAATAAGTTCATTTGTGTCATTGGATGAACATTTCGGTCATTTTCATCTTCCCTACGCTTATTCTTGTCCAATTAGGGTTTTTAACAAATCTTGTGCATCCAATAGGAGTGTTTGTGTCATTGGATGAACAATTAGGTCATTTTCGTGCTCCCTAGGCTTATTCTTATCCAATTAGTGTTTTTAACCAATCTTGTGCATCCAATAAGTCATTTGTGTTATTGGATAAACATTTAGGTCTTTTTCGTCCTGCCTAGGCTTAATCTTGTACAATTAGGGTTTTTAACCAATCTTGTGCATCCAATAAGTTCATTTGTGTTATTGGATAAATATTTAGGTGATTTTCGTCCTCCCTGGGCTTAATCTTGTCTAATTAGGGTTTTTAACCAATCTTGTGCAACCAATAAGTTCATTTGTGTTATTGGATAAACATTTAAGTCATTTTCGTCCTCCTTGGGCTAATTCTTGTCCAATTAGAGTTTTTTTACCAATCTTTTGCATCCATTAGATGTGTTTTGGTCATTGGATGAACATTTAGGTCATTTTCGTCCTCCCTAGGCTTATTCTTATCCAATTAGGGTATTTATCAATCTAGTGCATCCAATACGTGTGTTTTTTTCATTGGATGATCATTTATCTCATTTTCGTCCTCCCTAGGCTTATTTTTGTGCAATTAGGGTTTTTAACCAATCTTGTGCATCCAATAAATTCATTTGTGTTATTGGATTAACATTTAGGTAATTTTCGTCCTCTCTAGGTTTAATCTTGTCCAATTAGGGTTTTTAACCAATCTTGTGCATCTATTAAGTTCATTTGTGTCATTGGGGTTTATAACAAGTATTGTGCATCCAATAGGAGTGTTTGTGTCATTGGATGAACAATTAGGTCATTTTCGTCTTCCCTAGGCTTATTCTTGTCCAATTAGGGTTTTTAACCAATCTTGTGCATCCAATACGTTGATTTGTGTCATTGGATAATCACCTAGTCATTTTCGTCTTCCCTAGGCTTATTCTTGTCCAATTAGGGTTTTTGACCAATGTTGGGCATCCCATAAGTTCATTTGTGTTATTGGATAAACATTTAGGTCATTTTAGTCCTCCCAGGGCTTATTCTTGTCCAATCTGGGTTTTTAACCAATCGTGTGCATTAAATAGGTGTGTTTGAATCATTGGATGAACATTTAGGTCATTTTCGTCCTCCCTAGGCTGATTGTTTTCCAATTAGGGTTTTCAACCAATATTGTGCATCCAATCGGTGTGTTTGTGTCATTGGATAAACATTTTGGTCATTTTCATCCTCCCTAAGCTTATTCTTTTCGAATTAGGGTTTTTAACCAATCTTGTGCATCAAATAGGTATGTTTGTTTCCTTGAATTAACATTTTGGTCATTTTTGTCCTCCCTAGGCTTAATTTGGTCCAATTAGGGTTTTTAACCAATCTTGTGCATCCAATAAGTTCATTTGTGTCATTGTATAATCATTTAGGTAATTTTCATCCTGCCTAGGCTTATTCTTGTCCAATTAGGGTTTTTAACCAATGTTGTGCATCCCATATGTTCATTTGTGTTATTGGATAAAAAAATTTGTCATTTTCGTCATCCCTAGGCTAATTCTTGTCCAATTAGGTTTTTTACCGGTCTTGTGCATCCTATAGGTGTGTTTGTGTCAGTTGATGAACATTTAGGTTATTTTTGTCCTCCATAGGCTTATTCTTGTTCATTTAGGTTATTTTTGTCCTCCATAGGCTTATTCTTAACCAATCTTGTGCATCCAATAAGTTCATTTGTGACATTGGATTTAGGTCATTTTCGTCATCTCTAGGATTAATTTTGTTCAATAAGGGTTTTTAACCAATCTTGTGCATCCAATAAATTCATTTGTGTCATTGTTTTAACGTATAGGTCATTTTCGTCCTCCCTAGGCTTATTGTTGTACAATTAGGGTTTTTAACAAATCTTGTTTATGCAATATGTTTGTTTGTGTCAGTAGAGGAACAATTACATCATTTTCGTCCTCCCTAGGCTTATTCTTGTCCAATTAGGATTGTTAACCAATCTTGTGCATCCAATAGGTGTGTTTGTTTCATTGGATAAACATTTAGGTCATTTGAGTCCTCCCTAGTTTTATTCTTGTGTAATTAGGGTTTTTAACCAATCTTTTGCATCCAATAAGTTCATTTGTGTTATTGGATTAACATTTATGTCATTTTCGTCCTCCGAACTCTTATTCTTGTCCGCTTAGGGTTTTTAACAAATCTTGTGCATCCTATAAGTTCATTTGTGTCATTGGATTAACATTTAGGTCATTTTCGTCCTCCATAGGCTTATTGTTGTCCAATTAAGGTTTTTAACCAATCTTGTGCGTCCAATAAGTTCATTTGTGCCATTGGATGAACGTTTTGGACTTTTGCGTCCTCCATAGGCTTATTCTTGTCCAATTAGGATTTTCAACCAACCTTGTGCATCCAACAATTTCATTTGTGACATTGGATAAACATTTAGGTCATTTTCGTCCTCCCAAGGCTTATTCTTGTCCAATTAGGGTGTTTAACCAGTGTTGTGCATCCCATAAGTTCATTTGTATCATTGGATAAACATTTAGGTCATTTTCGTCCTCCCTGTGCTAATTCTGTTCCAATTAGGGTTTTTTACCAATCTTGTGCATCCAATAGATGTGTTTGTGCCATTGGATGAACATTTAGGTCATTTTCGTCCTCCCTAGGCTAATTCCTGTCCAATTAGGGTTTTTAACCAATCTTGTGCATCCAATAGGTGTGTTTTTGTCATTGGATGATCGTTTTGCTCAATTTCGTCCTCCCTAGGCTTATTCTTGTCCAATTAGCATTTTTAACCAATCTTGTGCATCCAATAAGTTCATTTGTGTCATTGGATTAACATTTAGGTCATTTTCATCCTCTCTAGTTTTAATCTTGTCCAATTAGTGTTTTTAACCAATCTTGTGCATCCAATAAGTTCATTTGTGTCATTCGATTAACATTTAGGTCATTTTCGTCCTCCCTACGCTTATTCTTGTCCAATTAGGGTTTTTAACAAATCTTGTGCATCCAATAGGAGCGTTTGTGTCATTGGATGAACAATTAGGTCATTTTCGGCTTCCCTAGACTTATTCTTGTCCAATTAGGGTTTTTAACAAATCTTGTACATCCAATAGGTGTGTTTGTGTCCTTGGATTAACATTTAGTTCATTTTCGTCCTCCCTAGGCTTAATCTTGTCCAATTAGTGTTTTTAACCAATCTTCTGCATCCAATAAGTGTCATTGGATAATCATTTAGGTCATTTTCGTCCTTCCTATGCTGATTCTTATCCAATTGGGGTTTTTAACCAATGTTGGGCATCCCATAAGTTCATTTGTGTTATTGGATAAAAATTTTAGTCATTTTCGTCCTCTCTAGGCTAATTGTTGTCCAATTAGGGTTTTTTACGGGTCTTGTGCATCCAATAGGTGTGTTTGTGTCATTGGATGAACATTTAATTTATTTTCGTCCTCCGTAGGCTTATTCCTGTCCAATTAGGTGTTGGACATACGTCCCCCTGATTATGATTTTGACATAATTAACAAACATACAATGTTCATGCAATTGTTGATTAAACTAACAGCTTGAACCAAGTTACATTTCAGGAAGAAACAAGCAAACACAATACATTTGGACACAAGCTTGGAACACAAGGAATCAAGCATAAAGTGGAGAATGTGCTGGACACAGATGCAAATCTGCTTAAGTGTCATGAGTGGTTGTATTAATTAGTTATTAGACTTGTCAAATATGATTTCATGCATAAGCATTTGCCAAGTTAAAATGAATTTTTAAAATGAACAAAGTAACTAAATCGATTGGTTAATTAATTGACACATCCATTAGGCAATCGATTGATTGACTCAGAATTGGAGTTGTCACTAAGCAAATCGATTGATAAATCGATTCCTTACAAGACCTTAGTGAAACCTGAACTCTGGGTGTAACTTAATCGATTGGAAAATCGATTCATGCATCAATTGAGAAATCGATTTTGTGACTTACAGGTGCAAGCTAAAAACCTTGCAAATCGATTGGAAAATCGATTTCGAGTATTCTTTTCATCAAAATCGACCTCTGTAATGCACCAATCGATTAGACAATCGATTGGGACATCAATTGCTTAATCGATTTAGCAAGCCACAGAGACAACCATTTTCTAAGCCAAATCGATTGGCAAATCGATTGTGTAAAAGCTTTTTATAAGTCTGTACCTTTGTGATCAAATCGATTGAGACATCAATTGAAGTTTGTTTCTTGACTTGCAAGATATATACTAATCGATTGGCAAATCGATTGGGATTTTGAAATGTTTAATCATATATCAGAAACCAAGTTCCTAGTCGATTGGCAAATCAATGTTTTCTAAATAGCTAAGTCACTGTAACAATTCGAATCGATTGGTAAATCGATTGGAATAAAACAGCTGAATCACTGTGACAAAGCAAATACATTGACGAATCGATTAGTGCAAAAATACTGGAGTCACTATGATCAGTCCAATCGATTGACAAATCGATTGGAGTAATTGTTTTTAGTTACAGAACAATTGCCAAATCAATTATGATTGAATATCAGTCGACTGCGTAATCGATTGTTTTGATCTCGTAGTTTGAACTAAACATCTCAAATCGATTGATTTATATATGTTCAAGATTCAAGAAAAACAAGAAACACGATAATCGATTGGGAAATTGATTGGGGTGTGTTTAAACCTTTATAAAATTGAATGGTAAATTGATTGAACTGTGTTTTTCTGAAACATATATAAGCTGACTCAAATCTGTTTTTCAAAGAACTTTTTGATAACACTTTTCACATAACTCAGAACTTCGAGAAAACCTTTGATAACCTTTGAACTACTTTGAATACACTTTTTCATAACCCAGAGATTCTGAAAAAGTACTTTGTGAAAAAGGCTTGAAATTACACTAAACACTATCTTGGCAAATCTTATTATGTGCATTTCATAGATTGATTGAGTTGCATTTACTATTGATCGTTGATCTTGTGTAATCTCTGTAAACTATGTTTTGTATAGAAATTCTTGTAAAAACCCAGTAGAGAAACTGGTAACTATCTTCTTTGTTGAGAGGGCTCTTGAAGAAGAAGTTTCACTGTGATCTTGGGAGAGTCTGCTAATTGACTTGACGGATATACAGTGGTGAGCAATAGAAGCAAGAGAGTTTAGTTTTTGGATAGATAGGCCGTGAGAGCTGGACAATCTGTAAAAACAACTCTAGAAGATTCTGTTGAAAGAAAGGCTGAAATCAAGTTGATTTCGGGACTGGATGTAGGTTGTCTTACAGACGACCGAACCAGTATAAATCTCTGCGTATCATTCTCTTATCCTTCCTCTTTTATTTCTATATTATTTGTATGATTAATCTTGAATGCATGTGATAGCAAAATTCTGATTTGTTTGATATTACTTGAATGGTTGAATTTGCATATTGGTATCTTGATTAATCTGTTGAACAATTACTGTATATGCTGCACTAGTAATTAGACAATACTTGTAGTTGTGGACCTTCGCTTAGAAACAATTCCTTGGGACCGTGATTGATCTTCTGTTTAATAAATTTTTTTTTGTTAAACTGTTTAGCAATCTTGTGATTATTTAAAGACTGTCATATACATATTTTAGAATATAGAAGTCATACATTTCCAACAATTGGTATCAGAGCCTGACCATGACTTCTGTAGAATTTTTAGGTGAAGGTGCTTCTCTAGCAAGGCCCCTTGCTTTTAATGGGGTCGCCTATATGTACTTGTAACAACGTATGCTAATTTTTCTTGAAGCTGGTGGTATTGATATTCTAGATGCTGTTGAAAATGGACCCTTTGTGCCAACCATAGCTGGTACTGGTGAATCAGCTATCCTGAAACCTAAATCTGACTGGTCTGACGGTGACAAAAAGAAAGTAGGGTATAATGCCAAAGCTAAGAATATTATAACATTTGCTTTAAGTCATAATGAATTTTTCAGGGTGTCCAACTGTAAATCTGTAAAAGAGATGTGGGACACATTGCAACAAATTCATGAAGGTACAACTGATGTAAAGCGAGCAAGAATAAATACCTTGATGCACGAGTACGAATTGTATAATATGAAGAAAGAAGAATCCATCAATGATATGCACACTAGATTCACCCACATAGTCCACAATTTACATGCCCTTGGAAAGCAGATTGACAATGATCAGCAAATCAGCAAGGTAATGAGATGTCTGACTAGAGAATGGCATCCAAAGATCACTGCCATAACAGAATCAAAGGACCTTGGAACAATGTCAATCGCAACGCTCTTTGGGAAATTGAGAGAGCATGAAATGGAATTGCACAGACTAAGTGAAACTGAACAAGTTGACAGAAAAAGGAAAGGGCTGTCTTTGAAAGCCCAAGTACAAAAATCTAAGTCTGAACTAGAAGCTTGCACAGACAATTCTGACAGCGAAGATGATGAAGAACCAGAGATTGGATTACTAGTAAAGAAATTCAGAAAGTTTATGAGAAAGAAAGACAACAAATTCAGAAAGCCATAAAGTTCAAAGACAAATGATAGCAAAGTAACTTGCTATGAATGTGGGAAGACCGGACATATCAAGTCTGAATGCTTCCAATTGCAGAATAAAAACAAAGGTGCAAAGGCTAAAGGCAAAGAATCTGCTCCTAAAACCAGAAAGGCTTATATAGCCTGGAATGACAACGAAGAATCCTCTTCATCGTCAGAAGGAGAGGAAGCAAATCTTTGTCTTATGGCTAACACGGATTCTGAATCCGAAAGCGAGGTAAGCTCTTCAAACAATCCATCTTATAATGAACTGCATGATGCATTCAATGAGTTACATGATGATTATGTGAATGTAATAAAACAATTGATTAACGCTAGGATATTGCTTGAGAAACAATGTCTGATGTGTGATGAACTTAAAAAGAATCATAATGAGCTTGAGGATTTGAATGAGCATTTGAAAACTGAATTACATGATAAATCTGCTAGGTGCATTGAACTTGAAAGAAATGTTGCATCTTTGAAATCTGATGTAGTAAAGTTTACTAGTAGTAAAAATCAACTGAATGTTCTTCTTAGTAGTCAAAGAAATGTGCATGTTAAATCTGGACTTGGGTATAAGCAAAATAGGAATGCTAATACTAATCTGAAATTTGTTAGATCTAAACATGCCCATGACTTTCTCACTAAACTAAATATGAATCCATCCTCTGTTGCTACATGTCACTTTTGCTGTAAAAAGGGGCATATGGTCTTCAATTGCAAACTAAAAAGACTTGCCAACTTCATTTGTATCATTGGATGAACATTTAGGTAATTTTCGTCCTCCATCGGCTTATTCTTGTCCAATTAGTGATTTTAACCAATCTTGTGCATGCAATAGGGGTATTTTTGTCGTTGGATGATCATTTAGCTCATTTTCGTCCTCCTTAGGCTTATTCTTGTGCAATTAGGGTTTTTAACCAATGTTGTGCATCCAATAAGTTCATTTGTGTCATTGGATTAACACTTAAGTAATTTTCGTCCTCTATAGGTTTAATCTTGTCCAATTAGGGTTTTTAAGCAATCTTGTGCATCCAATAAGTTCATTTGTGTCATTGGATTAACATTTAGGTCATTTTCGTCCTCCCTACGCTTATTCTTTTGCAATTAGGGTTTTAACAAATTTTGTGCATCCAATAGGAGTGTTTGTGTCATTGGATGAACAATTAGGTCATTTTCGTCCTCCCAAGGCTTATTCTTGTCGAATTAGGGTTCGTAGCCAATCTTGTCCATCCAATAGGTGTGTTTGTTTCCTTGGATTAACATTTAGGTCATTTTCATCATCCTTAGGTTTAATTTTGTGCAATTAGGGTTTTTAACCTATCTTGTGCATCCAATAAGTTCATTTGTGTTATTGGATAAACGTTCTGGTCATTTTCGTCCTCCCTAGGTTTATTCTAGTCCAATTAGGGTTTTTAACCAATGTTGGCCATCCCATAAGTTCATTTGTGTTATTGGTTAAACATTTTGGTCATTTTCGTCATCCCTAGGCTAATTCATATCCAATTAGGGTTTTTAACCAATCTTGTGCATCGAATAGGAGTGTTTGGGTCATTGGATGAGCAATTAGGCCATTTTCGTCCACCCAAGGCTTATTCATGTTAAATTAGGGTTTTTAACCAATCTTGTGCGTCCAATTGGTGTGTTCGTGTCATTGGATGAATATTTATGTCATTTTCGACCTCACTAAGTTTATTCTTGTCCAATTAGGGTTTTTAACCAATCTTGTCCATCCAATTAGTTCATTTGTGTCATTGGATAAACATTTATGTCATTTTCATCCTCCCTAGGATTATTCTAGTCCAATTAGGGTTTTCATCCTATCTTGTGCATCCAATAAGTTCATTTGTGTCATTGGATTAACATTTAGGTCATTTTCGTCCTCCCTACGCTTATTCTTGTGCAATAAGGGTTTTTAAATGATGTTGTGCATCCAATAGGAGTGTTTGTGTCATCAGATGAATAATTAGGTCATTTTCGTCCTCCTAAGGCTTATTCTTGTCGAATTAGGGTTTGTAACCAATCTTGTGCTTCCAATAGATGTGTTTGTTTCCTTGGATTATCATTTAGGTCATTTTCGTCGTCCCTAAGTTTATTGTTGTGCAATTAGGATTTTTAACCTATCTTGTGCATCCAATAAGTTCATTTGTGTTATTGGATAAACATTTAGGTCATTTTCGTCCTCCCTAGGCTTATTCTTGTCCAATTAGGGTTTTTAACCAATGTTGGGCATCCCATAAGTTCATTTGTCTTATTGGATAAACATTTTGGTCACTTTCGTCATCCCTAGGCTAATTCTTGTCCAATTAGGATTTTTTACTCGTCTTGTGCATCCAATATGTGTGTTTGTGTCATTGGATGAATATTTAGGTTATTTTCGTCCTCCTTAGGCTAATTCATGTCTAATTAGGGTTTTTAACCAATCTTGTGCATCGAATAGGAGTGTTTGTGTCATTGGATGAACAATTAGGTCATTTTCGTCCTCCCAAGGCTTATTCATGTCCAATTAGGGTTTTTAAACAAGCTTGTGCGCCCAATTGGTGTGTTCCTGTCATTGGATGAATATTTACGTCATTTTCGTCCTCCCTAAGTTTATTCTTGTCCAATTAGGGTTTTTAACCTATCTTGTCCATCCAATAAGTTCTTTTGTGTCATTGGATTAATATTTAGGTCATTTTCGTCCTCCCAACGCTTATTCTTGTGCAATTCGGGTTTTTAAATGATGTTGTGCATCCAATAGGAGTGTTTGTGTCATCGGATGAATAATTAGGTCATTTTCGTCCTCCCAAGGCTTATTCTTGTCGAATTAGGGTTTGTAACCAATCTTGTGCATCCAATAGATGTGTTTGTTTCCTTGGATTAACATTTAGGTCATTTTCGTCGTCCCTAGGTTTATTGTTACGCAATTAGGATTTTTAACCTATCTTGTGCATCCAATAAGTTCATTTGTGTTATTGGAGAAACATTTAGGTCGTTTTCGTTCTCCCTAGGCTTATTCATGTCCAATTAGGGTTTTTAACCAATGTTGGGCATCCCATAAGTTCATTTGTGTTATTGGATAAACATTTTGGTCATTTTCGTCATCCCTAGGCTAATTCTTGTCCAATTAGGGTTTTTTACTCGTCTTGTGCATCAAATATGTGTGTTTGTGTCATTGGATGAATATTTAGGTTATGTTCGTCCTCCTTAGGCTTATTCATGTCCAATTAGGGTTTTTAACCAATCTTGTGCATCGAATAGGAGTGTTTGTGTCATTGGATGAACAATTAGGTCATTTCCGTCCTCCCAAGGCTTATTCATGTCCAATTAGGGTTTTTAAACAAGCTTGTGCGTCCATATGGTGTGTTCCTGTCATTGGATGAATATTTACGTCATTTTCGTCCTCCCAAAGTTTAAGGCTTATTCATGTCCAATTAGGGTTTTTAAACAAGCTTGTGCGTCCAATTGGTGTGTTCCTGTTATTGGATGAATATTTACGTCATTTTCGTCGACCCTGAGTTTATCCTTGTCCAATTAGGGTTTTTAACCAATCTTGTGCATACAATTAGTTCATTTGTATAATTGGATGAACATTTAGGTAATTTTCGTCCTCCATAGGCTTATTCTTGTCCAATTAGGGTTTTTAGCTAATCTTTTGCATGCAACAGGTGTGGTTTTGTCGTTGGATGATCATTTAGCTCATTTTCGTCCTCCCTATGTTTATTCTTTTGCAATTAGGGTTTTTAACCAATCTTGTGCATCCAATAAGTTCATTTGTGTCATTGGATTAACATTTAGGTAATTTTCGTTCTCTATAGGTTTAATCTTGTCCAATTAGGGTTTTTAACCTATCTTGTGCATCCAATAAGTTCATTTGTGTCATTGGATTAATATTTAGGTCATTTTCGTCCTCCCTACACTTATTCTTGTGCAATTAGGGTTTTTGAACGATGTTGTGCATCCAATAGGAGTGTTTGTGTCATTGGATGAATAATTAGGCCATTTTCGTCCTCCCAAGGCTTATTCTTGTCGAATTAGGGTTTGTAACCAATCTGGTGCATCCAATAGATGTGTTTGTTTCGTTGGATTAACATTTAGGAAATTTTAGTCGTCCCTAGGTTTATTGTTGTGCAATTAGGGTTTTTAACCTATCTTGTGAATCCAACAAGTTCATTTGTGTTATTGGATAAACATTTAGGTCATTTTCGTCCTCCCTAGGCTTATTCTTGTCCAATTACGGTTTTAACCAATGTTGAGCATCCCATAAATTCATTTGTGTTATTGGATAAACATTTTGGTTATCTTCGTCATCCCTAGGCTAATTCTTGTCCAATTAGGGTTTTTTACTCGTCTTGTGCATCCAATATGTGTGTTTGTGTAATTGGATAAATATTTAGGTTATTTTCATCATTCTTAGGCTTATTCATGTCCAATTAGGGTTTTTAACCAATCTTGTGCATCGAATAGGAGTGTTTGTGTCATTGGATGAACAATAAGGTCATTTTCGTCCTCCCAAGGCTTATTCATGTCCAATTATGGTTTTTAAACAAGCTTGTGTGTCCAATTGATGTGTTCATGTCATTGGATGAATATTTACGTTATTTTCGTCCTCCCTAAGTTTATTCTTGTCCAATTAGGGTTTTTAACCAATCTTGTGCATCCAATTAGTTCATTTGTGTCATTGGATAAACATTTATGTCATTTTCATCCTCCCTAGGCTTATTCTTTTCCAATTAGGATTTTTAACCAATGTTGTGCATCCCATAAGTTCATTTGTATCATTGGATGAACATTTAGGTAATTTTCGTCCTCCATGGGCTTATTCTTGTCCAATTAGGGTTTTTAACAAATCTTGTGCATGCAACAAGTGTATTTTTGTCGTTGGATGATCATTTAGCTCATTTTCGTCTTCCCTAGTCATATTCTTGTGCAATTAGGGTTTTTAACCAATCTTGTGCATCCAATAAGTACATTTTGTCATTGGATTAACATTTTAGTAATTTTCGTCCTCTATAGGTTTAATCTTGTCCAACTAGGGTTTTTAAGCAATCTTGTGCATCCAATAAGTTCATTTGTGTCATTGGATTAACATTTAGGTCATTTTCGTCCTCCCAGCGCTTTTTCTTTTCCAATTAGGGTTTTAACAAATTTTGTGCATCCAATAGGAGTGTTTGTATCATCGGATGAACAATTAGGTCATTTTCGTCCTCCCAAGGCTTATTCTTGTCGAATTAGGGTTCGTAACCAATCTTGTGCATCCAATAGGTGTGTTTGTTTCCTGGGATTAACATTTAGGTCATTTTCGTCGTCCCTAGGTTTATTGCTGTGCAATTAGGGTTTTTAACCTATCTTGTGCATCCAATAAGTTCATTTGTGTTATTGGATAAACATTTAGGTCATTTTCGTCCTCCCTAGGCTTATTCTTGTCCAATTAGGGTTTTTTACTCGTCTTGTGCATCCAATATGTGTGTTTGTGTCATTGGAGGAATATTTAGGTTATTTTCGTCCTCCTTAGGCTTATTCATGTCCAATTAGGGTTTTTAACCAATCTTGTGCATCGAATAAGAGTGTTTGTGTCATTGGATGAACAATTAGGTCATTTTCGTCCTCCCAAGGCTTATTCATGTCCAATTAGGGTTTTTAAACAAGCTTGTGCGTCCAATAGGTTCATTTTGTCATTGAATTAACATTTCAGTAATTTTCGTCCTCTATAGGTTTAATTTTGTCCAATTAGGGTTTTTAAGCAATCTTGTGCATCCAATAAGTTCATTTGTGACATTGGATTAATATTTAGGTCATTTTCGTCCTCCCTACGGTTATTCTTTTCCAATTAGGGTGTTATCAAATTTTGTGCATCCAATAGGAGTGTTTGTGTCATTGGATGAACAATTAGGTCATTTTCGTCCTCCCAAGGCTTATTGTTGTCGAATTAGGGTTCGTAACCAATCTTGTGCATCAAATAGGTGTGTTTGTTTCCTTGGATTAACATTTAGGTCATTTTCGTCATCCTTAGGTTTAATTTTGTGCAATTAGGGTTTTTAACCTATCTTGTGCATCCAATAAGTTCATTTGTGTTATTGGATAAACATTTATGTCATTTTCGTCCTCCCTATGCTTATTCTTGTCCAATTAGGGTTTTTAACCAATGTTGTGAATCCCATAAGTTCAGTTGTGTCATTGGATGAACATTTAGGTCATTTTCGTCCTCCCAAGGCTTATTCTTGTCCAATTAGGGTTTTGAATGAATCTTGTGCATGCAACAGGTTTGTTTTTGTCATTGGATGATCATTTAGCTCATTTTCGTTCTCCCTAGGTTTATGCTTGTGCAATTAGGGGTTTTTAACAAATCTTGTGCATCCAATAAGTTCATTTGTGTCATTGGAGTAACATTTAGGTTATTTTCGTCCTCTATAGGTATAATCTTGTCCAATTAGGGTTTTTAACCTATCTTGTGCATCCAATACGTTCATTTGTGTCATTGGATTAGTATTTAGGTCATTTTCCTCCTCCCTACGCTTATTCTTGTGCAATTAGGGTTTTTAAACGATGTTGTGCATCCAAAAGGAGTGTTTGTGTCATTGGATGAATAATTAGGCCATTTTCGTCCTCCCAAGGCTTATTCTTGTCGAATTAGGGTTTGTAACCAATCTTGTGCATCCAATAGATGTGTTTGTTTCCTTGGATTAACATTTAGGTCATTTTCGTCGTCCCTAGGTTTATTGTTGTGCAATTAGGGTTTTTAACCTATCTTGTGCATCCAATAAGTTCATTTGTGTTATTGGATAAACATTTAGGTCATTTTCGTCCTCCCTAGGCTTATTCTTTTCCAATTAGGGTTTTTAACCCATGTTGGGCATCCCATAAGTTCATTTGTGTTATTGGATAAACATTTTGGTCATTTTCGTCATCCCTAGGCTAAGTCTTGTCCAATTAGGGTTTTTTACTCGTCTTGTGCATCCAATATGTGTGTTTGTATCATTGGATGAATATTTAGGTTATTTTCGTCCTCCTTAGGCTTATTCATGTCCAATTAGGGTTTTTAACCAATCATGTGCATCGAATAGGAGTGTTTGTGTCATTGGATGAACAATTATGTCATTTTCGTCCTCCTAAGGCTTATTCATGTCCAATTAGGGTTTTTAAACAAGCTTGTGCATCCAATAAGTTCATTGGTGTTATTGGATAAACGTTCTGGTCATTTTCGTCCTCCCTAGGCTTATTCTTGTCCAATAAGGGTTTTTAACCAATGTTGGGCATCCCATAAGTTCATTTGTGTTATTGGTTAAACATTTTGGTCATTTTCGTCATACCTAGGCTAATTCTTGTCCAATTAAGGTTTTTTACCCGTCTTGTGCATCCAATAGGTGTGTTGTGTCATTGGATGAATATTTTGGTTATTTTCGCGCTCCTTAGGCTTATTCATGTCCAATTAGGGTTTTTAACCAATCTTGTGCATCGAATAGGAGTGTTTGTGTCATTGGATGAACAATTATGTCATTTTCGTCCTCCCAAAGCTTATTCATGTCCAATTAGGGTTTTTAAACAAGCTTGAGCGTCCAATAAGTTCATTTGTGTTATTGGATAAACGTTCTGGTCATTTTCGTCCTCCCTAGGCTTATTCTTGCCCAATAAGGGTTTTTAACCAATGTTGGGCATCCCATAAGTTCATTTGTGTTATTGGTTAAACATTTTGGTCATTTTCGTCATCCCTAGGCTAATTCTTGTCCAATTAAGGTTTTTTACCCGTCTTGTGCATCCAATAGGTGTGTTGTGTCATTGGATGAATATTTTGGTTATTTTCGCGCTCCTTAGGCATATTCATGTCCAATTAGGGTTTTTAACCAATCTTGTGCATCGAATATGAGTGTTTGTGTCATTGGATGAACAATTAGGTCATTTTCGTCCTCCCAAGGCTTATTCATGTCCAATTTGGGTTTTTAAACAAGCTTGTTCGTCCAATTGGTGTGTTCTTGTCATTGGATGAATATTTACGTCATTTTTGTTCTCCCTAAGTTTATTCTTGTCCAATTAGGGTTTTTAACCAATCTTGTGCATCCAATTAGTTCATTTGTGTCATTGGATAAACATTTATGTCATTTTCTTCCTCGCTAGGCTTATTCTTGTCCAATTAGGATTTTTAACTAATGTTGTGCATCCCATAAGTTCATTTGTATCATTGGATGAACATTTAGGTAATTTTCGTCCTCCATCGGCTTATTCTTGTCCAATTAGGGTTTTTAACCAATCTTGGGAATGCAACAGGTGTGTTTTTGTCGTTGGATGATTATTTAGCTCATTTTAGTCCTCCCTAGGCTTATTCTTGTGCTATTAGGGTTTTTAACCAATCTTGTGCATCCAATAAGTTCATTTGTGTCATTGGATTAACATTTAGGTAATTTTCGTCCTCTATAGGTTTAATCTTGTCCAATTAGGGTTTTTAACCTATCTTGTGCATCCAATAAGTTCATTTGTGTCATTGGATTAATATTTAGGTTATTTTCGTCCTCCCTACGCTTATTCTTGTGCAATTAGGGTTTTTAAACGATGTTGTGCATCCAATAGGAGTGTTTGTGTCATTGGATGAATAACTAGGCCATTTTCGTCCACCCAAGGCTTATTCTTTTCGAATTAGGGTTTGTAACCAATCTTGTGCATCCAATAGATGTGTTTGTTTCCTTGGATTAACATTAAGGTCATTTTCGTCGTCCCTAGGTTTATTGTTGTGCAATTTGGGTATTTAACCAATGTTGGGCATCCCGTAAGTTCATTTGTGTTATTGGTTAAACATTTTGGTCATTTTCGTCATCCCTAGGCTAATTCTTGTCCAATTATGGTTTTTTACCCGTCTTGTGCATACAATATGTGTGTTTGTGTCATTGGATGAATATTTAGGTTATTTTCGCCCTCCTTAGGCATATTCATGTCCAATTAGGGTTTTTAACCAATCTTGTGGATCGAATAGGAGTGATGTGTCATTGGATGAACATTTAGGTAATTTTCGTCCTCCATAGGCATATTCTTGTCCAATTAGGGTTTTTAACCAATCTTGTGCATGCAACAGGTGTGTTTTTGTCGTTGGATGATCATTTAGCTCATTTTCGTCCTCCCTTGGCTTATTCTTGTGCAATTAGGGTTTTTAACCAATCTTGTGCATCCAATAAGTTCATTTTGTCATTGGATTAACATTTAAGTAATTTTCGTCCTCTATAGGTTTAATTTTGTCCAATTAGGGTTTTTAAGCAATCTTGTGCATCCAACAAGTTCATTTGTGTCATTGGATTAACATTTAGGTCATTTTCGTCCTCTATAGGTTTAATCTTGTCCAATTAGGGTTTTTAACCTATCTTGTGCATCCAATAAGTTCATTTGTGTCATTGGATTAATATTTAGGTCATTTTCGTCCTCCCTACACTTATTCTTGTGCAATTAGGGTTTTTAAACGATGTTGTGCATCCAATAGGAGTGTTTGTGTCATTGGATGAATAACTAGGCCATTTTCGTCCTCCCAAGGCTTATTCTTGTCGAATTAGGGTTTGTAACCAATCTTGTGCATCCAATAGATGTGTTTGTTTCCTTGGATTAACATTAAGGTCATTTTCGTCGTCCCGAGGTTTATTGTTGTGCAATTTGGGTATTTAACCAATGTTGGGCATCCCATAAGTTCATTAGTGTTATTGGTTAAACATTTTGGTCATTTTCGTCATCCCTAGGCTATTTCTTCTCCAATTAGGGTTTTTAACCAATCTTGTGCATCTAATAAGTTCATTTTGTCATTGGATTAACATTTAAGTAATTTTCGTCCTCTATAGGTTTAATTTTGTCCAATTAGGGTTTTTAAGCAACCTTGTGCATCCAATAAGTTCATTTTGTCCAATTTGGGATTTTAAGCAACCTTATTCTTTTCCAATTAGGGTGTTAACAAATTTGGTGCATCCAATAGGAGTGTTTGTGTCATTGGATGAACAATTAGGTCATTTTCGTCCTCCCAAGGCTTATTCTTGTCGAATTAAGGTTCGTAACCAATCTTGTGCATCCAATAGGTGTGTTTGTTTCCTTGGATTAACATTTAGGTCATCTTCGTCATCCGTAGGTTTAATTTTGTGCAATTAGGGTTTTTAACCTATCTTGTGCATCCAATAAGTTCATTTGTCTTATTGGATAAACGTTCTGGTCATTTTCGTCCTCCCTAGGCATATTCTTGTCCAATTAGGGTATTTAACCAACGTTGGGCATCCCATAAGTTCATTTGTGTTATTGGTTAAACATTTTGGTCATTTTCGTCATCCCTAGTCTAATTCATGTCCAATTAGGGTTTTTTACCCGTCTTGTGCGTCCAATAGGTGTGTTTGTGTCATTGGATGAATATTTAGGTTATTTTCGCCCTCCTTAGGCATATTCATGTCCAATTAGGGTTTTTAACCAATCTTGTGCATCGAATAGGAGTGTTTGTGTCATTGGATGAACAATTAGGTCATTTTCGTCCTCCCAAGGCTTATTCATGTCAAATTAGGGTTTTTAACCAATCTTGTGCGTCCAATTAGTTCGTTTGTGTCATTGGATAATCATTTATGTCATTTTTGTCCTCCCTAGGCTTATTCTTGTCCAATTAGGATTTTTAACCAATGTTGTCCATCCCATCAGTTCATTTGTATCATTGGATGAACATCTACGTAATTTTGGTCCTCCATAGGCTTATTCTTATCCAATTAGGGTTTTTAACCAATTTTGTGCATGCAACAGGTGTGTTTTTGTCATTGGATGATCATTTAGCTCATTTTCGTCCTCCCTAGGTTTATTCTTGTGCTATTAGGGTTTTTAACCAATCTTGTGCATCCAATAAGTTCATTTGTGCAATTGGATTAACATTTAGGTAATTTTCGTCCTTTATAGGTTTAATCTTGTCCAATTAGGGTTTTTAACCTATCTTCTGCATCCAATAAGTTCATTTGTGTCATTGGATTAATATTTAGGTCATTTTCGTCCTCCCTACTCTTATTCTTGTGCAATTAGGGTTTTTAAACGATGTTGTGCATCCAATAGGAGTGTTTGTGTCATTGGATGAATAACTAGGCCATTTTCGTCCACCCAAGGCTTATTCTTGTCGAATTAGGGTTTGTAACCAATCTTGTGCATCCAATAGATGTATTTGTTTCCTTGGATTAACATTAAGCTTATTTTCGTCGTCCCTAGGTTTATTGTTGTGCAAGTAGGGTATTTAACCAATGTTGGGCATCCCTTAAGTTCATTAGTGTTATTGGTTAAACATTCAGGTCATTTTTGTGATCCCTAGGCTAATTCTTGTCCAATTAGGGTTTTTTACCCGTCTTGTGCATCCAATATGTGTGTTTGTGTCATTGGATGAATATTTAGGTTATTTTCGCCCTCCTTAGGCATATTCATGTCCAATTAGGGTTTTTAACCAATCTTGTGCATCGAATAGGAGTGATGTAACATTTGATGAACATTTAGGTAATTTTCGTCCTCCATAGGCATATTCTTGTCCAATTAGGGTTTTTAACCAATCTTGTGCATGCAACAGGTGTGTTTTTGTCGTTGGATGATCATTTAGCTCATTTTCGTCCTCCCTAGGCTTATTCTTGTGCAATTAGGGTTTTTAACCAATCTTGTGCATCCAATAAGTTCATTTTGTCATTGGATTAACATTTAAGTAATTTTCGTCCTCTATAGGTTTATTGTTGTGCAATTAATGTTTTTAACCTATCTTGTGCATCCAATAAGTTCATTTGTGTTATTTGATAAACGTTCTGGTCATTTTCGTCCTCCCTAGGCTTATTCTTGTCCAATTAGGGTATTTAACCAATTTTGGGCATCCCATAAGTTCATTTGTGTTATTGGTTAAACATTTTGGTCATTTTCATCATCCCTAGGCTAATTCTTCACCAATTAGGGTTTTTTACCCGTCTTGTGCATCCAATAGGTGTGTTTGTGTCATTGGATGAATATTTAGGTTATTTTCGCCCTCCTTAGGCATATTCATGTCCAATTAGGGTTTTTAACCAATCTTGTGCATCGAATAGGAGTGTTTGTGTCATTGGATGAACAATTACGTCATTTTTATCCTCCCAAGGCTTATTCCTGTCCAATTAGGGTTTTTAACCAATCTTGTGTGTCCAATTGGTGTGTTCGTGTCATTGGATGAATATTTACGTCATTTTCGACCTCACTAAGTTTATTCTTGTCCAATTAGGGTTATTAACCAATCTTGTGCATCCAATTAGTTTATTTGTGTCATTGGATAAACATTTATGTCATTTTCGTCCTCCCTAGGCTTATTCTTGTCCAATTAGGAGTTTTTAACCAATGTTGGGCATCCCATAAGTTCATTGGTGTTATTGGATAAACATTTTGGTCATTTTCGTCCTCCTTAGGCTTATTCATGTCCAATTAGTATTTTTAACCAATCTTGTGCATGCAACAGGTGTGTTTTTGTCATTGGATGATCATTTAGCTCATTTTCGTCCTGCCTAGGTTTATTCTTGTGCAATTAGGGTTTTTAACCAATCTTGTGCATCCAATAAGTTATTTGTGTTATTTGATAAACGTTCTGGTCATTTTCGTCCTCCCTAGGCTTATTCTTGTCCAATTAGGGTATTTAACCAATATTGGGCATCCCATAAGTTCATTTGTGTTATTGGTTAAACATTTTGGTCATTTTCATCATCCCTAGGCTAATTCTTCACCAATTAGGGTTTTTTACCTGTCTTGTGCATCCAATAGGTGTGTTTGTGTCATTGGATGAATATTTAGGTTATTTTCGCCCTCCTTAGGCATATTCATGTCCAATTAGGGTTTTTAACCAATCTTGTGCATCGAATAGGAGTGTTTGTGTCATTGGATGAACAATTACGTCATTTTTATCCTCCCAAGGCTTATTCCTGTCCAATTAGGGTTTATAACCAATCTAGTGTGTCCAATTGGTGTGTTCGTGTCATTGGATGAATATTTACGTCATTTTCGACCTCACTAAGATTATTCTTGTCCAATTAGGGTTTTTAACCAATCTTGTGCATCCAATTAGTTTATTTGTGTCATTGGATAAACATTTATGTCATTTTCGTCCTCCCTAGGCTTATTCTTGTCCAATTATGAGTTTTTAACCAATGTTGTCCATCCCATAAGTTCATTTGTATCATTGGATGAACATCTACATAATTTTGGTCCTCCATAGGCTTATTCTTGTCCAATTAGGGTTTTTAACCAATCTTGTGCATGCAACAGGTGTGTTTTTGATATTGGATGATCATTTAGCTCATTTTCGTCCTGCCTAGGTTTATTCTTGTGCAATTAGGGTTTTTAACCAATCTTGTGCATCCAATAAGTTCATTTGTGTCATTGGATTAACATTTAGGTAATTTTCATCTTCTATAGGTTTAATCATGTCAAATTAGGGTTTTTAACCTATCTTGTGCATCCAATAAGTTCATTTGTGTCATTGGATTAATATTTAGGTCATTTTCGTTCTCCCTACGCTTATTCTTGTGCAATTAGGGTTTTTAAACGATGTTGTGCATCCAATAGGAGTGTTTGTGTCATAGGATGAATAATTAGGCCATTTTCGTCCTCCCAAGGCTTATTCTTGTCGAATTAGGGTTTGTAATCAATCTTGTGCATCCAATAGATGTGTTGGTTTCCTTAGATTAACATTTAGGTCATTTTCGTCGTCCTTAGGTTTATTGTTGTGCAATTAGGGTTTTTAACCTATCTTGTACATCCAATAAGTTATTTGTGTTATTTGATAAACGTTCTGGTCATTTTCGTCCTCCCTAGGCTTATTCTTGTCCAATTAGGGTATTTAACCAATATTGGGCATCCCATAAGTTCATTTGTGTTATTGGTTAAACATTTTGGTCATTTTCATCATCCCTAGGCTAATTCTTCACCAATTAGGGTTTTTTACCCGTCTTGTGCATCCAATAGGTGTGTTTGTGTCATTGGATGAATATTTAGGTTATTTTCGCCCTCCTTAGGCATATTCATGTCCAATTAGGGTTTTTAACCAATCTTGTGCATCGAATAGGAGTGTTTGTGTCATTGGATGAACAATTACGTCATTTTTATCCTCCCAAGGCTTATTCCTGTCCAATTAGGGTTTATAACCAATCTAGTGTGTCCAATTGGTGTGTTCGTGTCATTGGATGAATATTTACGTCATTTTCGACCTCACTAAGATTATTCTTGTCCAATTAGGGTTTTTAACCAATCTTGTGCATCCAATTAGTTTATTTGTGTCATTGGATAAACATTTATGTCATTTTCGTCCTCCCTAGGCTTATTCTTGTCCAATTATGAGTTTTTAACCAATGTTGTCCATCCCATAAGTTCATTTGTATCATTGGATGAACATCTACATAATTTTGGTCCTCCATAGGCTTATTCTTGTCCAATTAGGGTTTTTAACCAATCTTGTGCATGCAACAGGTGTGTTTTTGATATTGGATGATCATTTAGCTCATTTTCGTCCTGCCTAGGTTTATTCTTGTGCAATTAGGGTTTTTAACCAATCTTGTGCATCCAATAAGTTCATTTGTGTCATTGGATTAACATTTAGGTAATTTTCATCTTCTATAGGTTTAATCTTGTCAAATTAGGGTTTTTAACCTATCTTGTGCATCCAATAAGTTCATTTGTGTCATTGGATTAATATTTAGGTCATTTTCGTTCTCCCTACGCTTATTCTTGTGCAATTAGGGTTTTTAAACGATGTTGTGCATCCAATAGGAGTGTTTGTGTCATAGGATGAATAATTAGGCCATTTTCGTCCTCCCAAGGCTTATTCTTGTCGAATTAGGGTTTGTAATCAATCTTGTGCATCCAATAGATGTGTTGGTTTCCTTAGATTAACATTTAGGTCATTTTCGTCGTCCTTAGGTTTATTGTTGTGCAATTAGGGTTTTTAACCTATCTTGTACATCCAATAAGTTATTTGTGTTATTTGATAAACGTTCTGGTCATTTTCGTCCTCCCTAGGCTTATTCTTGTCCAATTAGGGTATTTAACCAATATTGGGCATCCCATAAGTTCATTTGTGTTATTGGTTAAACATTTTGGTCATTTTCATCATCCCTAGGCTAATTCTTCACCAATTAGGGTTTTTTACCCGTCTTGTGCATCCAATAGGTGTGTTTGTGTCATTGGATGAATATTTAGGTTATTTTCGCCCTCCTTAGGCATATTCATGTCCAATTAGGGTTTTTAACCAATCTTGTGCATCGAATAGGAGTGTTTGTGTCATTGGATGAACAATTACGTCATTTTTATCCTCCCAAGGCTATTCCTGTCCAATTAGGGTTTATAACCAATCTAGTGTGTCCAATTGGTGTGTTCGTGTCATTGGATGAATATTTACGTCATTTTCGACCTCACTAAGATTATTCTTGTCCAATTAGGGTTTTTAACCAATCTTGTGCATCCAATTAGTTTATTTGTGTCATTGGATAAACATTTATGTCATTTTCGTCCTCCCTAGGCTTATTCTAGTCCAATTATGAGTTTTTAACCAATGTTGTCCATCCCATAAGTTCATTTGTATCATTGGATGAACATCTACATAATTTTGGTCCTCCATAGGCTTATTCTTGTCCAATTAGGGTTTTTAACCAATCTTGTGCATGCAACAGGTGTGTTTTTGATATTGGATGATCATTTAGCTCATTTTCGTCCTGCCTAGGTTTATTCTTGTGCAATTAGGGTTTTTAACCAATCTTGTGCATCCAATAAGTTCATTTGTGTCATTGGATTAACATTTAGGTTATTTTCGTCTTCTCTAGGTTTAATCTTGTCAAATTAGGGTTTTTAACCTATCTTGTGCATCCAATAAGTTCATTTGTGTCATTGGATTAATATTTAGGTCATTTTCGTTCTCCCTACGCTTATTCTTCTACAATTAGGGTTTTTAAACGATGTTGTGCATCCAATAGGAGTGTTTGTGTCATAGGATGAATAATTAGGCCATTTTCGTCCTCCCAAGGCTTATTCTTGTCGAATTAGGGTTTGTAATCAATCTTGTGCATCCAATAGATGTGTTTGTTTCCTTGGATTAACATTTAGGTCATTTTCGTCGTCCCTAGGTTTATTATTGTGCAGTTAGGGTTTTTAACCTATCTTGTGCATCCAATAAGTTCAGTTGTGTTATTGGATAAACATTTAGGTCATTTTCGTCCTCCTTAGGCTTATTCTTGTTCAATTAGGGTTTTTAATCAATGTTGGGTATCCCATAAGTTCATTTGTGTTATTGGATAAACATTTTGGTCATTTTCGTCAACCTTAGGCTAATTCTTGCCCAATTAGGGTTTATTACTCGTCTTGTGAATCCAATATGTGTTTGTGTCATTGGATGAATATTTAGGTTATTTTCGTCCTCCTTAGGCTTATTCATGTCCAAATAGGGTTTTTAACCAATCTTGTGCATCGAATAGGAGTGTTTGTGTCATTGGATGAACAATTAGGTCATTTTCGTCGTCCCAAGGCTTATTCAAGTCCAATTAGGGTTTTTAAACAAGCTTGTGTGTCCAATTGGTGTGTTCCTGTCATTGGATGATTATTTACGTCATTTTCGTCCTCCCTAGGCTTATTCTTGTCCAATTAGGATTTTTAACCAATGTTATGCATCCCATAAGTTCATTTGTGTAATTGGATTGACATTTAGGTTATTTCCGTCCTCGGTAGGCTTATTGTTTTCCAGTTACCGTTTTTAACCAATCTTCTGTATCCAAAAAGTTTGTTTGTGTCCTTGGATGAACAATTAGGTCATTTTCGTCCTCCCAAGGCTTATTCTTGTCCAATTAGGGTTTGTAACCAATCTTGTTTTCTTGGATTAACGTTTAGGTCATTTTCGTCCTCCCTAGGTTTAATCTTGTGCAATGAGGGTTTTTAACCTATCTTGTGCATCCAAGAAGTTCATTTGTGTTATTGGATAAACATTTAGGTCATTTTCGTCCGCCCTAGGCTTATTCTTGTCCAATTAGGGTTTTTAACCAATGTTGGGCATCCAACAAGTTCATTGGTGTTATTGGATAAATATTTTGGTCATTTTCGTCCTCCTTAGGCTTATTCATGTCCAATTAGTATTTTTAACCAATCTTGTGTGTCCAATTGTTGTGTTTGTGTCATTGGATGAACATTTACGTCATTCTCATCCTCCATAAGTTTATTCTTGTCCCATTAGGGTTTATAACCAATCTTATTCATCCAATTAGTTCATTTGTGTCATTGGATAAACATTTATGTCGTTTTCATCCTCCCGCGGCTTATTCTTCTCCAATTAGGGTTTTTAACAAATCTTGTGCATCCAATAGGTGTGTTTGTGTCATTGGATGAACATTTTGGTCAATTTCATCCTCTATAGGCTTATACTTTTCGAATTAGGGTTTTTAGCCAATCTTGTGCATCCATTAGGTGTGTTTGTTTCCTTGGATTAACATTTAGGTCATTTTCGCCCTCCCTAGGCTTAATCTTGTCCAATTAGGGTTTTTAACCAATCTTGTGCATCCAATAACTTCATTTGTTTCATTGGATAATCATTTAGGTCATTTTCATCCTCCCTAGGCTTATTCTTGTCTAATTAGGGTTTTTAACTATCTTGTGCGTCAAATTGGTGTGTTCGTGTCACTGGAGGAATATTTACGTCATTTTTGTCCTCCCTAAGTTTATTCTTGTGCAATTAGCGTTTTTAACCAATGTTGTGCATCCCATAAGTTCATTTGTGTCATTGCCTGAACATTTAGGTCATTTTTTTCCTCCCGAAACTTATTCTTGTCCAATTAGGGTTTTTAACCATTCTAGTGCATCCAATAGTTGTGTTTGTATCATTTGATGAACGTTTAGGTGATTTTCGCCCTCTATAGGCTTATTCTTGTCAAATTAGGATTTTAAACCAATATTGTCCATGCAATAGGTGTGTTTTTGTCATTGAATGATCATTTAGCTCATTTTTGTCTTCCCTAGGCTTATTCTTGTGCAATTAGGGTTTTTAACAAATCTTGTGCATCCAATAAGTTCATTTGTGTCATTGGATTAACATTTAGGTAATTTTCGTCCTCTTTAAGTTTAATCTTGTCCAATTAGGGTTTTTAACCAATCTTGTGCATTCAATAAGTTCATTTGTGTCATTGGATTAACATTTAGGTCATTTTCATCCTCCCTACGCTTATTCTTGTCCAATTAGGGTTTTAACAAATCTTGTGCATTCAATAGGAGTATTTGTGTCATTGGATGAACAATTAGGTCATTTTTGTCCTCCCAAGTCTTATTCTGGTCCAATTAGGGTTTGTAACCAATCTTGTCTAACTAGGGTTTTTAACCAAGCTTGTGCATCCAATAACTTCATTTGTGTCATTGGATAAACATTTAGGTCATTTTCGTCCTCCCTAGGCTTATTCTTGTCTAATTAGGGTTTTTAACCAATCTTGTGCGTCCAATTGGTGTGTTCGTGTCATTGGATGAATACTTACGTCATTTTCGTCCTCCCTAAGTTTATTCTTGTCCAATTATGGTTTTTAACCAACGTTGTGCATGCCATAAGTTCATTTGTGTCATTTGCTAAACATTTAGGTCATTTTTTTCCTCCCTAGGCTTATTCTTGTCCAATTAGGGTTTTTAACCAATCTAGTGGATCCAATTGCTGTGTTTGTATCATTTGATGAACTTTTAGTTCATTTTCGTCCTCCATAGGCTTATTCTTGTCCAATTAGGGTTTTTAACCAATTTTGTGCATCCAATAACTTCATTTGTGTCATTGGATAAACATTTTGGTCATTTTCGTCCTCCCTAGGCTTATTCTTGTCTAATTAGGGTTTTTAAGCAATCTTGTGCGTCCCATTGGTGTCTTCGTGTAATTGGATGAATATTTACGTCATTTTCATCCTCCCTAAATTTATTCTTGTCCAATTAGGGTTTTTAACCAATGTTGTGCATCCCATAAGTTCATTTGTGTCATTGGCCAAACATTTAGGTCATTTTTTTCCTCCCTAGGCTTATTCTTGTCCAATTAGGGTTTTTAACCAATCTAGGGGATCTAATAGCTGTGTTTGTATCATTGGATGAAGTTTTAGTTTATTATCGTCCTCCATAGGCTTATTTTTGGCCAATAAGGGTTTTTAACCAATCTTGTGCATCCAATAGGTGTGTTTTTGTCATTGGTTAATCATTTATCTCATTTTGGTCCTCCCTAGGCTTAATAAGTTCATTTGTGTCATTGGATTAATATTTAGGTAATGTTCGTCCTCTCTAGGTTTCATCTTTTCCAATTAGGGTTTTTAAGCGATCTTTTGCATCCCATAAGTTCATTTGTGTCATTGGATGATCATTTAGCTCATTTTCGTCCTCCCTAGGCTTATTGTTGTGCAATTAAGGTTTTTAACCAAATTTGTGCATCCAATAAGTTCATTTGTGTCATTGGATTAACATTTAGGTAATATTCGTCCTCTTTAAGTTTAATCTTGTCCAATTAGGGTTTTTAACCAATCTTGTGCATTCAATAAGTTCATTTGTGTCGTTGGATTTACATTTAGGTCATTTTCGTCCTCCCTACACTTATTCTTGTCCAATAAGGGTTTTTAACAAATCTTGTGCATCCAATATGAGTGTTTGTGTCATTGGATGAACAATTAGGTCATTTACATCCTCCTAGGGCTTATTCTTGTCCAATTAGGGTTTGTAACCAATCTTGTGATCCAATAGGTGTGTGTGTTTCCGTGGACTAACATTTAGGTCATTTTCGTCCTGCCTAGGCTTAATCTTATCCAATTAGGGTTTTTAACCTATCTTGTGCATCCAATAAGTTCATTTGTGTTACTAGATAAACATTTAGGTCATTTTCGTCCTCCCTAGACATATTCTTGTCCAATTAGGTTTTTTAACCAATGTTGGGCATCCCATAAGTTCATTTGTGTTATTGGATAAACATTTTGGTCATTTTCGTCATCCCTAGGCTAATTCTTGTCTAGTTAGGGTTTTTACCCGTCTTGTGCGTCCAATAGGTGTGTTTGTGTCATTGGATGAACATTTAGGTTATTTTCGTCTTCCCTAGGCTTATTCATGTCCAATTAGGGTTTTTAACCAATCTTGTGCGTCCAACTATTGTGTTCGTGTCATTGGATCAACATTTACGTTATTTTCGCCCTCCCGGGCCTTATTCTTGTCCAGTTAGGGTTTTTAATCAATCTTGTGCATCCAATAGGTGTGTTTGTATCATTGGATGAACATTTAGGTCATTTTCGTCTTCCTTAGGCTGATTCTTTTTAAATAAGGGTTTTTAACCAATATTGGGCATCCAATCGGTGTGTTTGTATCATTGGATAAAAATTTTGGTCAAATTCTTCTTCCCTTGGCTTATTCTATTCGAAATAGGGTTTTTAACCAATCTTGTGCATCCAATAGGTGTGTTTGTTTCCTTGAATTAACATTTAGGTCATTTTCGACCTCCGTAGGTTTAATCTTGTCTAGTTAGGGTTTTTAACAAATCTTTTGCATCCAATAAGTTCATTTGTGTCATTGGATAAACATTATGTCATTTTTGTCCCCTCCCCCCCGAGGCATATTCTTGTGCAATTAGGGTTTGTAACCAATCTTGTGCATCCAATAAGTCCATTTGTGTCATTGGATTAACCTTTGGGTAATTTTCGTCTTCTCTAAGTTTAATCTTGTCCAATTAGGGTTTTTAACCAATGTTGTGCACCCAATAAGTTCATTGGTGTCATTGCTTTAACTTTTAGGTCATTTTCGTCCTCCCTCCACTTATTCTTGTCCAATTAGGGTTTTTACCAAATCTTGTGCATCCAATAGGAGTGTTTGTGTCATCGGATGAACAATTTGGTCATTTTTGCCCTCCCTAGGCTTATTCTTGTCCAATTAGGGGTTTTAACCAATCTTGTGCATCCAATAGGTGTGTTTGTTTCGTGGGATTAACATTTAAGTCATTTGGTCCTCCCTATGCCTAATCTTGTCCAATTTGGGTTATTAACCAATCTTGTGCATCCGATAAGTTCATTTGTGTCATCGGATAAATATTTAGGTCATTTTCGTCCTCCCTTGGTTTATTCTTGTCCAATTAGGGTTTTTAACCAATGTTGGGCATCTCATAAGTTCATTTTTGTTAGTGGATAAACATTTTCGTCATTTTCGTCCTCCCTAGGCTAATTCGTGTCCAATTAGGGTGTTTTACCGGTCTTGTGCATCCAATAGATGTGTTTGTGTCATTGGATGAACATTTAGGTTATGTTCCTCCTCCCTAGGCTTATTCCTGTCCAATTAGGGTTTTTAACCAATCTTGTGCATCCAACTGTTGTGTTCGTGTCATTGGATGAAAATATAAGTCATTTGTGTTATTGGATAAACATTTTGGTCATTTCCATCCTCCCTGGGCTTATTCTTGTCCAATTAGGGTTTTTACCCAATCTTGTGCGTCCAATAGATGTGTTTGTGTCATGGGACGAACATTTAGATCATTTTCGTCCTCCCTAGGCTTATTCTTGTCCAATTAGGGTTTTTAACCAATCTTGTGCAACCAATTAGTTCATTTGTGTAATTGGATAAAGATTTAGGTCATTTTCGTCCTCCCGGAGCTTATTCTTGTCCAATTAGGGGTTTTAACCAATCTTGTGCATCCAATAGGTGTGTTTGTATCATTGGATGAACATTAAGGTCATTTTCGTCCTCCCTAGGCTGATTCTTTTTCATATAGGGTTTTTAACCATGTTATGCATCCAATAGGTTTGTTTTTGTCATTGGATAAACAATTAGGTCATTTTGGTCCTCCTTAGCCTTATTCTTGTCCAGCTAGGGTTTTTAACCATTCTTGTACATTCAATAGGTGTGTTTATGTCACTGGATGAATATTTTGGTTATTTTCGTCCTCCCATGCCTTATTCTTGTCCAATAAAGGTTTTTATGCAATCTTATGCATCCAATAAGTTCATTTGTGTCATTGGATTAACCTTTACGTATTTTTCTTCCTCCCTATGCTAAATCTAGTCTAATTAGGGTTTTTAACCTTTATTATGCATCCAATCAGTTCATTTTTGGCATTGGATTAAGATTTAGGTCATTTATGTCCTCCCTAGTCTAATTCTTGTCTAATTAGGGTTGTTAACCAATCTTGTGAATCCAATAGGTTTGTTTGTGTCATTGGATGAAAAATTAAGTCATTTTCGTCCTCCCTAGACTTATTCTTGTGTAATTGGTGTGTTTGCGTTATTTTCGTCCTTCGAATGCTTATTCTTGTCCACTTAGCGTTTTTAACGAACCTTGTGCATCCAATAGGTATGTTTGTGTCATTGGATGAAAATTTAGGTCATTTTCGTCCTCCCTAGGCTTATTATTGTCCAATTAGGGTTTTTAACCAATCTTGTGCATCTAATAAGTTCATTTGTGTCATTGGATTAACATTTAGGTCACTTTCGTCATCCCTAGGCTTATTGTTGTCCAATTAGGGTTTTTAACAAATCTTGTGCATACAATAGGTATTTTTAATCAATCTTGTGCATCCAATAGGTGTTTTTTTGTCATTGGATGACTATTTATGTCATTTTCGTTCTCCATAGGCTTATACTTGTCCAATTATGGTATTTAACCAATCTTGTGCATCCAATAGGTGTGTTTGTGTCGTTGGATGAACATGTCGTTATTTTCGTCCTCTAAAGGCTTATTCTTGTCCAATTAGGGTTTTTAACCAATCTTGTGCATCCAATAAGTTCATTTGTGCCGTTGGATTTAGGTCATTTTCGTCCTCTCTAGGATTAATTTTGTTCAATTATGCTTTTAAATCAATCTTGTGCATCCAATAAGTTCATTTGTGTCATTGGATTAACATATAGGTCATGTTCGTCGTCCCTAGGCTTTTTATTGTGCAATTGGGGTTTTTAACAAATCTTGTGCATCCAATAGGTTTGTTTGTGTCATTGGATGAACAATTAGGTCATTTTTGTCCTCCCTAGGCTTATTCTTGTCGAATTAGGATTTTTGACCAATCTTGTGCATCCAACAAGTGTGTTGGTTTCAATCGATGAACATTTATGTCATTTGAGTCGTCCCTAATTTTATTCTAGTGTAATTAGGGTTTTTAACCAATCATGTGCTTCCAATAAGTTCATTTGTGTCATTGGATTAACATTTATGTCATTTTCGTCCTCCCTACACATATTCTTGTGCAATTAGGGTTTTATCCAATCTTGTACATCCAATAAGTTTATTTGTGTCATTGGATTAACATTTAGGTCATTTTCTTCCTCCCTAGGTTTATTCATGTCCAATTAGGGTTATTAACCAATCTTGTGCATCCAATTGGTGTGTTTGTGTCATTGGATGAGCATTTAGGTTATTTTCTTCCGCCCTAGGCTTATTCTTGTGCAATTAGGGTTTTTAACCAATCTTGTGCATCCAAAAAGTTCATTTGTGTCTTTAGATTAACATGTAGATAATTTTCGTCCTCCATACGCTTAAGCTTGTTCAATTAGGGTTTTTGACCAATCTTGTGCAGCCAATAAGTTCATTTGTGCCATTGGATTAACATTTAGGTCATTTATTTCCTCCATAGGCTTATTCTTGTCCAATTAGGTTTTTTAACCAATCTTAAGCTTCTAATACGTGTGTTTGTCACATTGGATGAACAAGTAGGTCATTTTCGTCCTCCCTATTCTTATTCTTGTCCAATTAGGGATTTTAACCAATCTTGTGCATCCAATAAGTTCATTTGTGGCATTGGTTTATCATTTAGGTCATTTTCGTGGCCCCTAGGCTTACTCTTGTCCAACTAGGGGTTTTAAACAATCTTGTGCATCCAATAGGTGTGTTTGTGTCATTGGATTAACATTTAGGTCATTTTCGTTCTCCCTAAGTCTTATTCTTGTCCAACTAGGTTTTTTAACCATTCTTGCACATTCAATAGGTGTGTTTGTGTCATTGGATGAATATATAGGTTATTTTCTTCCCCCTAAACTTATTCTTGTCCAGTAAAGGTTTTTAACCAATCTTGGGCAACCAATAGGTTAGTTTGTGTCATTGGATGAAAAATTAGGTCATTATCGTCCTCCGTAGGCTTATTCTTGTCTAATTGGTGTGTTTGCGTCATTGGATCAATATTTTGGTCATTTTCGTCCTCCCAAGGCTTATTCTTGTCCAATTAGGGGTTTTAACCAATCTTGTGCATCCAATAGGTGTGTTTGTGTCATTGGATGAACATTTAGGTCATTTGAGTCCTCCCTTGTTTTATTCTTGTGTAATTAGGGTTTTTAACCAATCTTGTGCATCCAATAAGTTCATTTGTGTCATTGATTAACATTTATGTCATTTTTGTCCTCCAAATGCTTACTCTTGCCCATTTAGGGTTTTTAACCAATCTTGTGCATCCAATAAGTTCATTTGTGTCATTCGATTAACGTTTAGGTCATTTTCGTCCTCCCTAGGCTTATTCTTGTCAAATTGCGGTTTTCAACGAATCTTAGGCAACCAATAAGTTCATTTGTGTTGTTGGATTAACATTTAGGTCATTTTCTTCCTCCCTAGGCTTATTCTTGTCCAATTAGCATTTTTAACTAATCTTGTGCATCCAATCGGCGTGTTTGTGTCATTGGATTAACATTTAGGTCGGTTTCGTCCTTCCTAGGCTTATTCTTATCCAATTAGGATTTTTAATCAGTCTTGTGCATCCAATATGTGTGTTTGTGTCATTGCATTAACGTTTAGGTTATTTTCGTTCTTCCTAATCTTATTCTTGTCCAATTAGGGTTTTTAACCAATCTCTTGCATCCTATAAGTTCATTTGGGTCATTGGATTAACATTTAGGTCATTTTCGTACTCCCTAAGCTTATTCTTGTCTAATTAGGGTTTTAACCAATCTTGTACATTCAATAGTTATAATTGTGTCATTGGATGAACATTTTGATCATTTTTATGCTCCCTAGTCTTAATTTAATCCAATGAGGGTTTTTAAATAGTCTTGTGCATCCAATAAGGTCATTTGTGTCACTAGATTAACGATTAGGTCATTATTGTCTTCCCTAGTCTTATTTTTGTTCAATTAGGGTTTTTAAGCAAGCTTGTGCATCGAATAAGTTCATTTGCGTCATTGGATTGACATTTTGGTCATTTTCGTACTCGGTAGGCTTATTGTTTTCCAATTACCGCTTTTAACGAATCTTGTGCATCCAATAGGTATGTTTGTGTCATTGGATGAAGATATAGGTCATTTTCTTCCTCCCTAGTATTATTCTTAACCAATTAGGGTTTTTAACCACTCTTGTGCATCCAATAGGTGTGTTTGTTTCCTTAGATTAACATTTAGTTCATTTTCATCCTCCCTGTGCTGAATCTTGTCCAATTAGGGTTGTTAATCAATGTTGCGCATCACATAAGTTCATTTTTGTTATTGGATAAACATTGTGTTCATTTTCGTCCTCCCTAGGCTAATTCTTGTCCAATTAGGGTTTTTTACCAGTCTTATGTATCCAATAGGTGTGTTTGTGTCATTGGAGAAACATTTAGGTTATTTTCGTTCTCCATAGGCTTATTCTTGTCCAATTAGGGTTTTTAACCTATCTTGTGCATCTAATAAGTTTATTTGTGTCATTGAGTTAACATATAGGTCGTATCCGTGCTGCCTAGGCTTATTTTTGTGCAATTAGGGTTTATAACAAATCTTGTGCATCTAATAGTTTTGTTTGTGTCATTGGATGAACAATTAGGTCACTTTCGTACTCCCTAAGCTTATTCTTGTCTAATTAGGGTTTTAACCAATCTTGTACATTCAATAGTTATAATTGTGTCATTGGATGAACATTTAGATCATTTTTATGCTCCCTAGTCTTAATTTAATCCAATGAGGGTTTTTAAACAGTCTTGTGCATCCAATAAGGTCATTTGTGTCACTGGATTAACGATTAGGTCATTATTGTCTTCCCTAGTCTTATTTTTGTTCAATTAGGGGTTTTAAGCAAGCTTGTGCATCGAATAAGTTCATTTGCGTCATTGGATTCACATTTAGGTCATTTTCGTACTCGGTAGGCTTATTGTTTTCCAATTACCGTTTTTAACGAATCTTGTGCATCCAATAGGTATGTTTGTGTCATTGGATGAAGATATAGGTCATTTTCTTCCTCCCTAGTATTATTCTTAACCAATTAGGGTTTTTAACCAATCTTGTGCAACCAATAGGTGTGTTTGTTTCCTTGGATTAACATTTAATTCATTTTCATCCTCCCTATGCTGAATCTTGTCCAATTAGTGTTGTTAACCAATGTTGCGCATCCCATAAGTTCATTTGTGTTATTGGATAAACATTTTGTTCATTTTCGTCCTCCCTAGGCTAATTCTTGTCCAATTAGGGTTTTTTACCAGTCTTGTGTATCCAATAGGTGTGTTTGTGTCATTGGATAAACATTTAGGTTATTTTCGTTCTCCATAGGCTTATTCTTGTCCAATTAGGGTTTTTAACCTATCTTGGGCATCCAATATGTTTATTTGTGTCATTGGATTAACATATAGGTCGTATTCGTGTTCCCTAGGCTTATTTTTGTGCAATTAGGGTTTATAACAAATCTTGTGCATCCAATAGTTTTGTTTGTGTCATAAGATGAACAATTAGGTCACTTTCGTACTCCCTAAGCTTATTCTTGTCTAATTAGGGTTTTAACCAATCTTGTAGATTCAATAGTTATAATTGTGTCATTGGATGCACATTTAGATCATTTTTATGCTCCCTAGTCTTAATTTAAACCAATGAGGGTTTTTAAACAGTCTTGTGCATCCAATAAGGTCATTTGTGTCACTGGATTAACGATTTGGTCATTATTGTCTTACCTAGTCTTATTTTTGTTCAATTAGGGGTTTTAAGCAAGCTTGTTCATCGAATAAGTTCATTTGCGTCATTGGATTCACATTTTGGTCATTTTCGTACTCGGTAGGCTTATTGTTTTCCAATTACCGTTTTTAACGAATCTTGTGCATCCAATAGGTATGTTTGTGTCATTGGATGAAGTTATAGGTCATTTTCTTCCTCCCTAGTATTATTCTTAACCAATTAGGGTTTTTAACCAATCTTGTGCATCCAATAGGTGTGTTTGTTTCCTTGGATTAACATTTAGTTCATTTTCATCCTCCCTATGCTGAATCTTGTCCAATTAGGGTTGTTAACCAATGTTGCGCATCCCATAAGTTCATTTGTGTTATTGGATAAATAATTTTGTTCATTTTCGTTCTCCCTAGGCTTATTCTTGTCCAATTAGGGTTTTTTACCAGTCATTGGATAAACATTTATTCTTGTCCAATTAGGGTTTTTAACCTATCTTGTGCATCCAATAAGTTTATTTGTTTTATTGGATTAACATATAGGTCGTATTCGTGCTCCCTAGGCTTATTGTTGTGCAATTAGGGTTTATAACAAATCTTGTGCATCCAATAGCTTTGTTTGTGTCATTGGATGAACAATTAGGTCACTTTCGTCCTCACTAGGCTTATTCTTATCCAATTAGGATTTTTAACCAATCTTGTGCATCCAATAGGTGTGTTTGTTTCATTGGATGAACATTTAGGTCATTTGAGTCCTCCCTACTTTTATTCTTGTGTAATTAGGGTTTTTAACCAATCTTGTGCATCTAATAAATTCATTTGTGTTATTGGATTAACATTTATGTCATTTTCGTCCTTCGAACGCTTATTCTTGTCCACTTAGGGTTTTTATCGAATCTTGTGCATCCAATAGGTATGTTTGTGTCATTCGATGAAAATTTACGTCATTTTCATCCTCCGTTGGCTTATTGTTGTCCAATTAGGGTTTTTAACCAATCTTGTGCATCCAATAAGTTCATTTGTGTCATTGGATTAACATTTAGGTCACTTTCGTCGTCCCTAGGCTTATTCTTGTCCAATTAGGGTTTTTGAACAATCTTGTGCATCCAATTGTTGTATTTGTGTCGTTGGTAGAACATTTAGATCATTTTTGTGCTCCCTAGTCTTACTCTATTTCAATTAGGGTTTTTAATCAATCTTGTGCATCCAATATGTGTTTTTGTGTCATTGGATGACTATTTATGTCATTTTCGTTCTCCATAGACATTTTCTTGTCCAAATAGGGTTTTTAACCAATCTTGTGCATCCAATAGGTGTGTTTGTGTCATTGGATGAACATGTAGGTTATTTTCGTCCTCCAAAGGCTTATTCTTGTCCAATTAGGGTTTTTAACCAATCTTGTGCATCCAACAAGTTCATTTGTGCCGTTGGAATTAGGTCATTTTCGTCCTCTCTAGGATTAATTTTGTTCAATTAGGCTTTTAAACCAATCTTGTGCATCCAATAAGTTCGTTTGTGTCATTGGATTAACATGTAGGTCATCTTCGTCGTCCCTAGGCTTTTTGTTGTGCAATTAGGGTTTTTAACAAATCTTGTGCATCCAATAGGTTTGTTTGTGTCATTGGATGAACAATTAGGTCATTTTTATCCTCCCTAGGTTTATTCTTGTCGAATTAGGATTTTTAACCAATCTTGTACATCCAATAAGTGTGTTGGTTTCATTGGATGAACATTTAGGTCATTTGAGTCCTCCCTAGTTTTATTCTTGTGTAATTAGGGTTTTTAACCAATGTTGTGCATCCAATAAGTTCATTTGTGTCACGGGATTAACATTTAGGTCATTTTTGACTTCCGTAGGCTTATTCTTATCCAATTAGGATTTTTAGTCAATCTTGTGCATCCAATAGGTGCGTTTGTGTCATTGGATGAACATGTAGGTCATTTTCTTTGTCCCTAGGCTTATTCTTTTGCAATTAGGGTTTTTAACCAATCTTGTGCATCCAATAAATTCATTTGTGTCATTGGATTAACGTATATGTCATTTTCGTTCTCCCTAGGCTTAATCTTGTCCAATTGGGGTTTTCAACCAATCTTAGGCAACCAATAAGTTCAATTGTGTCGTTGGATTAACATTTAGGTCATTTTCTTCCTCCCTAGACTTATTCTTGTCCAATTAGGGTTTTTAACTAATCTTGTGCATCCAATCGGTGTGTTTGTGTTATTGAATGAACATTTAGGTCGTTTTCATTGTCCCTAGGCTGATTCTTATCCAATTTGGGTTTTAACCAATTTTGTGCATCGAATAAGTTCATTTGTGTCATTGGATTAGTATTTAGGTCATCTACCTCCTCCCTAGGCTTATTCTTGTCCAATTAGGGTTTTTAACCAATCATGTGCACCCAATAAGTTCATTTGTGTCATTGGATTAACATTTAGGTCATATTCGTCCTCCCTAGGCTTATTCTTGTCTAATTAGGGTTTCTAATCAATCTTGTGCATCCAATAGGTGTGTTTGTGTCATTGGATGAAGATGTAGGTCATTTCCGTCGTCACTAGGCTTATTCTTGCGCAATTAGGGATTTTAACCGATCTTGTGCATCCAATAAGTTCATTTATGTCATTGCATTAACATTTAACTCATTTTCGTTCTCCCTAGGCCTAATCTTGTCCAATTAGGGTTTTAATCCAATCTTAAGCAACCAATAAGTTCATTTGTGTCGTTGGATTAACAATTAGGTCATTTTCGTTCTCCCTAGGATTATTCTTGTCCAACATGGGTTTTTAAACAATCTTGTGCATCCAATAGGTGTGTTTTTGTAATTGGATAAACAATTAGGTCATTTTGGTCCTCCTTAGCCTTATTCTTGTCCAACTAGGGTTTTTAACCATTCTTGTGCATTCGATGCGTGTGTTTGTGTCACTGGATGAATATTTAGGTTATTTTCTTCCTCCCATGTCTTATTCTTGTCCAATAAAGGTTTTTAACCAATCTTGTGCATCCAATAAGTTCATTTGTGTCATTGGATTAACATTTAGGTCATTTCAGTCCTCCCTACTTATATTCTTATGTAATTAGGGTTTTTAACCAATATTGTGCATTCAATAAGTTCATTTGTGTCATTGGATTAAGATTTAGATCATTTACGTCCTCCCTAGGCTAATTCTTGTCTAATTTGGGTTTTTAACCAATCTTGTAACTCCAATAGGTTTGTTTGTGTCATTGGAAGAAAAATTAAGTCATTTTCATCCTCCCTAGACTTATTCTTGTGTAATTGGTGTGTTTGAATCATTGGATGAACATTTACGTCATTTTCGTCCTCCCAAGGCTTATTCTTGTCCAATTAGGGTTTTTAACCAATCTTGTGCATCCAACAAGTTCATTTATGTCATTGGATTAACATTTATGTCTTTTTCGTCCTCCGAAGACTTATTCTTGTCAATTTATGTCATTGGATGAACATTTACGTCATTCTCATCCTTCATAAGTTTATTCTTGTCCCATTAGGGTTTATAACCAATCTTGTTCATCCAATTAGTTCATTTGTGTCATTGGATAAACATTTATGTCGTTTTCATCCTCCCGCGGCTTATTCTTGTCCAATTAGGGTTTTTAACAAATCTTGTGCATCCAATAAGTGTGTTTGTGTCATTGGATGAACATTTTGGTCAATTTCATCCTCCATAGGCTTATACTTTTCGAATTAGGGTTTTTAGCCAATCTTGTGCATCCATTAGGTGTGTTTGTTTCCTTGGATTAACATTTAGGTCATTTTCATCCTCACTAGGCTTATTCTTGTCTAATTAGGGTTTTTAACTATCTTGTGCGTCAAATTGGTGTGTTCGTGTCACTGGAGGAATATTTACGTCATTTTTGTCCTCCCTAAGTTTATTCTTGTGCAATTAGGGTTTTTAACCAATGTTGTGCATCCCATAAGTTCATTTGTGTCATTGCCTGAACATTTAGGTCATTTTTTTCCTCCCGAAGCTTATTCTTGTCCAGTTAGGGTTTTTAACCATTCTAGTGCATCCAATAGTTGTGTTTGTATCATTTGATGAACGTTTAGGTGATTTTCGCCCTCCATAGGCTTATTCTTGTCAAATTAGGATTTTTAACCAATATTGTCGATGCAATAGGTGTGTTTTTGTCATTGAATGATCATTTAGCTCATTTTTGTCTTCCCTAGGCTTATTCTTGTGCAATTAGGGTTTTTAACAAATCTTGTGCATCCAATAAGTTCATTTTTGTCATTGGATTAACATTTAGGTAATTTTCGTCCTCTATAGGTTAAATCTTGTCCAATTAGGGTTTTTAACCAATCTTGTGCATCTAATAAGTTATTTTGTGTCATTGGATTAACATTTAGGTCATTTTCGTCCTCCCTACGCTTATTCTTGTCCAATTAGGGTTTTAACAAATCTTGTGCATTCAATAGGAGTATTTGTGTCATTGGATGAACAATTAGGTCATTTTTGTCCTCCCAAGTCTTATTCTGGTCCAATTAGGATTTGTAACCAATCTTGTCTAACTAGGGTTTTTAACCAAGCTTGTGCATCCAATAACTTCATTTGTGTCATTGGATAAACATTTAGGTCATTTTCGTCCTCCCTAGGCTTATTCTTGTCTAATTAGGGTTTTTAACCAATCTTGTGCGTCCAATTGGCGTGTTCGTGTCATTGGATGAATACTTACGTCATTTTCGTCCTCCCTAAGTTTATTCTTGTCCAATTATGGTTTTTAACCAACGTTGTGCATGCCATAAGTTCATTTGTGTCATTGGCTAAACATTTAGGTCATTTTTTTCCTCCCTAGGCTGATTCTTGTCCAATTAGGGTTTTTAACCAATCTAGTGGATCCAATTGCTGTTTGTATCATTTGATGAACTTTTAGTTCATTTTCGTCCTCCATAGGCTTATTCTTGTCCAATTAGGGTTTTTAACCAATTTTGTGCATCCAATAACTTCATTTGTGTCATTGGATAAACATTTAGGTCATTTTCGTCCTCCCTAGGCTTATTCTTGTCTAATTAGGGTTTTTAAGCAATCTTGTGCGTCCCATTGGTGTCTTCGTGTAATTGGATGAATATTTACGTCATTTTCATCCTCCCTAAATTTATTCTTGTCCAATTAGGGTTTTTAACCAATGTTGTGCATCCCATAAGTTCATTTGTGTCATTGGCTAAACATTTAGGTCATTTTTTTCCTCCCTAGGCTTATTCTTGTCCAATTAGGGTTTTTAACCAATCTAGGGGATCCAATAGCTGTGTTTTTATCATTGGATGAAGTTTTAGTTTATTTTCGTCCTCCATAGGCTTATTTTTGGCCAATAAGGGTTTTTAACCAATCTTGTGCATCCAATAGGTGTGTTTTTGTCATTGGTTAATCATTTATCTCATTTTGGTCCTCCCTAGGCTTAATAAGTTCATTTGTGTCATTGGATTAATATTTAGGTAATGTTCGTCCTCTCTAGGTTTCATCTTTTCCAATTAGGGTTTTTAAGCGATCTTTTGCATCCCATAAGTTCATTTGTGTCATTGGATGATCATTTAGCTCATTTTCGTCCTCCCTAGGCTTATTTTTTTGCATCCAATAAGTTCATTTGTGTCATTGGATTAACATTTAGGTAATATTCGTCCTCTTTAAGTTTAATCTTGTCCAATTAGGGTTTTTAACCAATCTTGTGCATTCAATAAGTTCATTTGTGTTATTGGATTTACATTTAGGTCATTTTCGTCCTCCCTACACTTATTCTTGTCCAATTAGGGTTTTTAACAAATCTTGTGCATCCAATATGAGTGTTTGTGTCATTGGATGAACAATTAGGTCATTTACATCCTCCCAGGGCTTATTCTTGTCCAATTAGGGTTTGTAACCAATCTTGTGATCCAATAGGTGTGTGTGTTTCCGTGGACTAACATTTAGGTCATTTTCGTCCTGCCTAGGCTTAATCTTGTCCAATTAGGGTTTTTAACCTATCTTGTGCATCCAATAAGTTCATTTGTGTTACTAGATAAACATTTAGGTCATTTTCGTCCTCCCTAGACATATTCTTGTCCAATTAGGTTTTTTATCCAATGTTGGGCATCCCATAAGTTCATTTGTGTTATTGGATAAACATTTTGGTCATTTTCGTTATCCCTAGGCTAATTCTTGTCTAGTTAGGGTTTTTACCCGTCTTGTGCGTCCAATAGGTGTGTTTGTGTCATTGGATGAACATTTAGGTTATTTTCGTCTTCCCTAGGCTTATTCATGTCCAATTAGGGTTTTTAACCAATCTTGTGCGTCCAACTATTGTGTTCGTGTCATTGGATCAACATTTACGTTATTTTCGCCCTCCCGGGCCTTATTCTTGTCCAGTTAGGGTTTTTAATCAATCTTGTGCATCCAATAGGTGTGTTTGTATCATTGGATGAACATTTAGGTCATTTTCGTCTTCCTTAGGCTGATTCTTTTTCAATAAGGGTTTTTAACCAATATTGGGCATCCAATCGGTGTGTTTGTATCATTGGATAAAAATTTTGGTCAAATTCTTCTTCCCTTGGCTTATTCTATTCGAAATAGGGTTTTTAACCAATCTTGTGCATCCAATAGGTGTGTTTGTTTCCTTGAATTAACATTTAGGTCATTTTCGACCTCCGTAGGTTTAATCTTGTCCAGTTAGGGTTTTTAACAAATCTTTTGCATCCAATAAGTTCATTTGTGTCATTGGATAAACATTATGTCATTTTTGTCCCCTCCCCCCCGAGGCATATTCTTGTGCAATTAGGGTTTGTAACCAATCTTGTGCATCCAATATGTCCATTTGTGTCATTGGATTAACCTTTGGGTAATTTTCGTCTTCTCTAAGTTTAATCTTGTCCAATTAGGGTTTTTAACCAATGTTGTGCACCCAATAAGTTCATTGGTGTCATTGCTTTAACTTTTAGGTCATTTTCGTCCTCCCTCCACTTATTCTTGTCCAATTAGGGTTTTTACCAAATCTTGTGCATCCAATAGGAGTGTTTGTGTCATCGGATGAACAATTTGGTCATTTTTGCCCTCCCTAGGCTTATTCTTGTCCAATTAGGGGTTTTAACCAATCTTGTGCATCCAATAGGTGTGTTTGTTTCGTGGGATTAACATTTAAGTCATTTGGTCCTCCCTATGCCTAATCTTGTCCAATTTGGGTTATTAACCAATCTTGTGTATCCGATAAGTTCATTTGTGTCATCGGATAAATATTTAGGTCATTTTCGTCCTCCCTTGGTTTATTCTTGTCCAATTAGGGTTTTTAACCAATGTTGGGCATCTCATAAGTTCATTTTTGTTAGTGGATAAACATTTTCGTCATTTTCGTCATTTTCGTCCTCCCTAGGCTAATTCGTGTCCAATTAGGGTTTTTTACCGGTCTTGTACATCCAATAGATGTGTTTGTGTCATTGGATGAACATTTAGGTTATGTTCCTTCTCCCTAGGCTTATTCCTGTCCAATTAGGGTTTTTAACCAATCTTATGCATCCAACTGTTGTGTTCGTGTCATTGGATGAAAATATAAGTCATTTGTGTTATTGGATAAACATTTTGGTCATTTCCATCCTCCCTGGGCTTATTCTTGTCCAATTAGGGTTTTTACCCAATCTTGTGCGTCCAATAGATGTGTTTGTGTCATGGGACGAACATTTAGATCATTTTCGTCCTCCCTAGGCTTATTCTTGTCCAATTAGGGTTTTTAACCAATCTTGTGCATCCAATTAGTTCATTTGTGTAATTGGATAAAGATTTAGGTCATTTTCGTCCTCCTGGAGCTTATTCTTGTCCAATTAGGGGTTTTAACCAATCTTGTGCATCCAATAGGTGTGTTTGTATCATTGGATGAACATTAAGGTCATTTTCGTCCTCCCTAGGCTGATTCTTTTTCATATAGGGTTTTTAACCATGTTATGCATCCAATAGGTTTGTTTTTGTCATTGGATAAACAATTAGGTCATTTTGGTCCTCCTTAGCCTTATTCTTGTCCAACTAGGGTTTTTAACCATTCTTGTGCATTCAATAGGTGTGTTTATGTCACTGGATGAATATTTTGGTTATTTTCGTCCTCCCATGCCTTATTCTTGTCCAATAAAGGTTTTTATGCAATCTTATGCATCCAATAAGTTCATTTGTGTCATTGAATTAACCTTTACGTATTTTTCTTCCTCCCTATGCTAAATCTAGTCTAATTAGGGTTTTTAACCTTTATTATGCATCCAATGAGTTCATTTTTGGCATTGGATTAAGATATAGGTCATTTATGTCCTCCCTAGTCTAATTCTTGTGTAATTAGGGTTGTTAACCAATCTTGTGAATCCAATAGGTTTGTTTGTGTCATTGGATGAAAAATTAAGTCATTTTCGTCCTCCCTAGACTGATTCTTGTGTAATTGGTGTGTTTGCGTTATTTTCGTCCTTCGAATGCTTATTCTTGTCCACTTAGCGTTTTTAACGAATCTTGTGCATCCAATAGGTATGTTTGTGTCATTGGATGAAAATTTAGGTCATTTTCGTCCTCCCTAGGCTTATTATTGTCCAATTAGGGTTTTTAACCAATCTTGTGCATCTAATAAGTTCATTTGTGTCATTGGATTAACATTTAGGTCACTTTCGTCATCCCTAGGCTTATTGTTGTCCAATTAGGGTTTTTAACAAATCTTGTGCATACAATAGGTGTTTTTAATCAATCTTGTGCATCCAATAGGTGTTTTTTTGTCATTGGATGACTATTTATGTCATTTTCGTTCTCCATAGGCTTATACTTGTCCAATTAGGGTATTTAACCAATCTTGTGCATCCAATAGGTGTGTTTGTGTCGTTGGATGAACATGTCGTTATTTTCGTCCTCTAAAGGCTTATTCTTGTCCAATTAGGGTTTTTAACCAATCTTGTGCATCCAATAAGTTCATTTGTGCCGTTGGATTTAGGTCATTTTCGTCCTCTCTAGGATTAATTTTGTTCAATTATGCTTTTAAATCAATCTTGAGCATCCAATAAGTTCATTTGTGTCATTGGATTAACATATAGGTCATGTTCGTCGTCCCTCTGCTTTTTATTGTGCAATTGGGGTTTTTAACAAATCTTGTGCATCCAATAGGTTTGTTTGTGTCATTGGATGAACAATTAGGTCATTTTTGTCCTCCCTAGGCTTATTCTTGTCGAATTAGGATTTTGACCAATCTTGTGCATCCAACAAGTGTGTTGGTTTCAATCGATGAACATTTATGTCATTTGAGTCGTCCCTAATTTTATTCTAGTGTAATTAGGGTTTTTAACCAATCATGTGCTTCCAATAAGTTCATTTGTGTCATTGGATTAACATTTATGTCATTTTCGTCCTCCCTACACATATTCTTGTGCAATTAGGGTTTTATCCAATCTTGTACATCCAATAAGTTTATTTGTGTCATTGGTTTAACATTTAGGTCATTTTCTTCCTCCCTAGGTTTATTCTTGTCCAATTAGGGTTATTAACCAATCTTGTGCATCCAATTGGTGTGTTTGTGTCATTGAATGAGCATTTAGGTTATTTTCTTCCGCCCTAGGCTTATTCTTGTGCAATTAGGGTTTTTAACCAATCTTGTGCATCCAAAAAGTTCATTTGTGTCTTTAGATTAACATGAAGCTAATTTTCGTCCTCCATATGCTTAAGCTTGTTCAATTAGGGTTTTTGACCAATCTTGTGCAGCCAATAAGTTCATTTGTGCCATTGGATTAACATTTAGGTCATTTATTTCCTCCATAGGCTTATTCTTGTCCAATTAGGTTTTTTAACCAATCTTAAGCTTCCAATACGTGTGTTTGTCACATTGGATGAACAAGTAGGTCATTTTCGTCCTCCCTATTCTTATTCTTGTCCAATTAGGGATTTTAACCAATCTTGTGCATCCAATAAGTTCATTTGTGTCATTGGTTTATCATTTAGGTCATTTTCGTGGCCCCTAGGCTTACTCTTGTCCAACTAGGGGTTTTAAACAATCTTGTGCATCCAATAGGTGTGTTTGTGTCATTGGATTAACATTTAGGTCATTTTCGTTCTCCCTAAGCCTTGTTCTTGTCCAACTAGGTTTTTTAACCATTCTTGCACATTCAATAGGTGTGTTTGTGTCATTGGATGAATATATAGGTTATTTTCTTCCCCCTAAACTTATTCTTGTCCAATAAAGGTTTTTAACCAATCTTGGGCAACCAGTAGGTTAGTTTGTGTCATTGGATGAAAAATTAGGTCATTATCGTCCTCCGTAGGCTTATTCTTGTCTAATTGGTGTGTTTGCGTCATTGGATGAATATTTTGGTCATTTTCGTCCTCCCAAGGCTTATTCTTGTCCAATTAGGGGTTTTAACCAATCTTGTGCATCCAATAGGTGTGTTTGTGTCATTGGATGAACATTTAGGTCATTTGAGTCCTCCCTTGTTTTATTCTTGTGTACTTAGGGTTTTTAACCAATCTTGTGCATCCAATAAGTTCATTTGTGTCATTGATTAACATTTATGTCATTTTTGTCCTCTGAATGCTTACTCTTGCCCATTTAGGGTTTTTAACCAATCTTGTGCATCCAATAAGTTCATTTGTGTCATTCGATTAACGTTTAGGTCATTTTCGTCCTCCCTAGGCTTATTCTTGTCCAATTGCGGTTTTCAACGAATCTTAGGCAACCAATAAGTTCATTTGTGTCGTTGGATTAACATTTAGGTCATTTTCTTCCTCCCTAGGCTTATTCTTGTCCAATTAGCATTTTTAACTAATCTTGTGCATCCAATCGGCGTGTTTGTGTCATTGGATTAACATTTAGGTCGGTTTCGTCCTTCCTAGGCTTATTCTTATCCAATTAGGATTTTTAATCAGTCTTGTGCATCCAATACGTGTGTTTGTGTCATTGCATTAACGTTTAGGTTATTTTCGTTCTTCCTAATCTTATTCTTGTCCAATTAGGGTTTGTAACCAATCTCTTGCATCCAATAAGTTCATTTGGGTCATTGGATTAACATTTAGGTCATTTTCGTACTCCCTAAGCTTATTCTTGTCTAATTAGGGTTTTAACCAATCTTGTACATTCAATAGTTATAATTGTGTCATTGGATGAACATTTTGATCATTTTTATGCTCCTTAGTCTTAATTTAATCCAATGAGGGTTTTTAAATAGTCTTGTGCATCCAATAAGGTCATTTGTGTCACTAGATTAACGATTAGGTCATTATTGTCTTGCCTAGTCTTATTTTTGTTCAATTAGGGTTTTTAAGCAAGCTTGTGCATCGAATAAGTTCATTTGCGTCATTGGATTGACATTTTGGTCATTTTCGTACTCGGTAGGCTTATTGTTTTCCAATTACCGTTTTTAACGAATCTTGTGCATCCAATAGGTATGTTTGTGTCATTGGATGAAGATATAAGTCATTTTCTTCCTCCCTAGTATTATTCTTAACCAATTAGGGTTTTTAACCACTCTTGTGCATCCAATAGGTGTGTTTGTTTCCTTGGATTAACATTTAGTTCATTTTCATCCTCCCTTTGCTGAATCTTGTCCAATTAGGGTTGTTAATCAATGTTGCGCATCACATAAGTTCATTTTTGTTATTGGATAAACATTGTGTTCATTTTCGTCCTCCCTAGGCTAATTCTTGTCCAATTAGGGTTTTTTACCAGTCTTATGTATCCAATAGGTGTGTTTGTGTCATTGGAGAAACATTTAGGTTATTTTCGTTCTCCATAGGCTTATTCTTGTCCAATTAGGGTTTTTAACCTATCTTGTGCATCTAATAAGTTTATTTGTGTCATTGAGTTAACATATAGGTCGTATCCGTGCTGCCTAGGCTTATTTTTGTGCAATTAGGGTTTATAACAAATCTTGTGCATCTAATAGTTTTGTTTGTGTCATTGGATGAACAATTAGGTCACTTTCGTACTCCCTAAGCTTATTCTTGTCTAATTAGGGTTTTAACCAATCTTGTACATTCAATAGTTATAATTGTGTCATTGGATGAACATTTAGATCATTTTTATGCTCCCTAGTCTTAATTTAATCCAATGAGGGTTTTTAAACAGTCTTGTGCATCCAATAAGGTCATTTGTGTCACTGGATTAACGATTAGGTCATTATTGTCTTCCCTAGTCTTATTTTTGTTCAATTAGGGGTTTTAAGCAAGCTTGTGCATCGAATAAGTTCATTTGCGTCATTGGATTCACATTTAGGTCATTTTCGTACTCGGTAGGCTTATTGTTTTCCAATTACCGTTTTTAACGAATCTTGTGCATCCAATAGGTATGTTTGTGTCATTGGATGAAGATATAGGTCATTTTCTTCCTCCCTAGTAGTATTCTTAACTAATTAGGGTTTTTAACCAATCTTGTGCAACCAATAGGTGTGTTTGTTTCCTTGGATTAACATTTAGTTCATTTTCATCCTCCCTATGCTGAATTTTGTCCAATTAGTGTTGTTAACCAATGTTGCGCATCCCATAAGTTCATTTGTGTTATTGGATAAACATTTTGTTCATTTTCGTCCTCCCTAGGCTAATTCTTGTCCAATTAGGGTTTTTTACCAGTCTTGTGTATCCAATAGGTGTGTTTGTGTCATTGGATAAACATTTAGGTTATTTTCGTTCTCCATAGGCTTATTCTTGTCCAATTAGGGTTTTTAACCTATCTTGGGCATCCAATATGTTTATTTGTGTCATTGGATTAACATATAGGTCGTATTCGTGTTCCCTAGGCTTATTTTTGTGCAATTAGGGTTTATAACAAATCTTGTGCATCCAATAGTTTTGTTTGTGTCATTGGATGAACAATTAGGTCACTTTCGTACTCCCTAAGCTTATTCTTGTCTAATTAGGGTTTTAACCAATCTTGTAGATTCAATAGTTATAATTATGTCATTGGATGCACATTTAGATCATTTTTATGCTCCCTAGTCTTAATTTAAACCAATGAGGGTTTTTAAACAGTCTTGTGCATCCAATAAGGTCATTTGTGTCACTGGATTAACGATTAGGTCATTATTGTCTTACCTAGTCTTATTTTTGTTCAATTAGGGGTTTTAAGCAAGCTTGTGCATCGAATAAGTTCATTTGCGTCATTGGATTCACATTTTGGTCATTTTCGTACTCGGTAGGCTTATTGTTTTCCAATTACCGTTTTTAACGAATCTTGTGCATCCAATAGGTATGTTTGTGTCATTGGATGAAGATATAGGTCATTTTCTTCCTCCCTAGTATTATTCTTAACCAATTAGGGTTTTTAACCAATCTTGTGCATCCAATAGGTGTGTTTGTTTCCTTGGATTAACATTTAGTTCATTTTCATCCTCCCTATGCTGAATCTTGTCCAATTAGGGTTGTTAACCAATGTTGCGCATCCCATAATTTTGTCCCATAAGTTCATCCTCCCTATGATAAATAATTTTGTTCATTTTCGTTCTCCCTAGGCTTATTCTTGTCCAATTAGGGTTTTTTACCAGTCTTGTGTATCCAATAGTTGTGTTTGTGTCATTGGATAAACATTTATTCTTGTCCAATTAGGGTTAACATATAGGTCGTATTCGTGCTCCCTAGGCTTATTGTTGTGCAATTAGGGTTTATAACAAATCTTGTGCATCCAATAGCTTTGTTTGTGTCATTGGATGAATAATTAGGTCACTTTCGTCCTCACTAGGCTTATTCTTATCCAATTAGGATTTTTAACCAATCTTGTGCATCCAATAGGTGTGTTTGTTTCATTGGATGAACATTTAGGTCATTTGAGTCCTCCCTACTTTTATTCTTGTGTAATTAGGGTTTTTAACCAATCTTGTGCATCCAATAAGTTCATTTGTGTTATTGGATTAACATTTATGTCATTTTCGTCCTTCGAACGCTTATTCTTGTCCACTTAGGGTTTTTATCGAATCTTGTGCATCCAATAGGTATGTTTGTGTCATTCGATGAAAATTTACGTCATTTTCGTCCTCCGTTGGCTTATTGTTGTCCAATTAGGGTTTTTAACCAATCTTGTGCATCCAAAAAGTTCATTAGTGTCATTGGATTAACATTTAGGTCACTTTCGTCCTCCCTAGGCTTATTCTTGTCCAATTAGGGTTTTTGAACAATCTTGTGCATCCAATTGTTGTATTTGTGTCGTTGGTAGAACATTTAGATCATTTTTGTGCTCCCTAGTCTTACTCTATTTCAATTAGGGTTTTTAACCAATCTTGTACATCCAATAGGTGTGTTTGTGTCATTGGATGAACATGTAGGTTATTTTCGTCGTCCAAAGGCTTATTCTTGTCCAATTAGGGTTTTTAACCAATCTTGTGCATCCAACAAGTTCATTTGTGCCGTTGGAATTAGGTCATTTTCGTCCTCTCTAGGATTAATTTTGTTCAATTAGGCTTTTAAACCAATCTTGTGCATCCAATAAGTTTGTTTGTGTCATTGGATTAACATGTAGGTCATCTTCGTCGTCCCTAGGCTTTTTGTTGTGCAATTAGGGTTTTTAACAAATCTTGTGCATCCAATAGGTTTGTTTGTGTCATTGGATGAACAATTAGGTCATTTTTATCCTCCCTAGGTTTATTCTTGTCGAATTAGGATTTTTAACCAATCTTGTACATCCAATAAGTGTGTTGGTTTCATTGGATGAACATTTAGGTCATTTGAGTCCTCCCTAGTTTTATTCTTGTGTAATTAGGGTTTTTAACCAATGTTGTGCATCCAATAAGTTCATTTGTGTCACTGGATTAACATTTAGGTCATTTTTGTCTTCCGTAGGCTTATTCTTATCCAATTAGGATTTTTAGTCAATCTTGTGCATCCAATAGGTGCGTTTGTCATTGGATGAACATGTAGGTCATTTTCTTTGTCCCTAGGCTTATTCTTCTGCAATTAGGGTTTTTAACCAATCTTGTGCATCCAATAAATTCATTTGTGTCATTGGATTAACGTATATGTCATTTTCGTTCTCCCTAGGCTTAATCTTGTCCAATTGGGGATTTCAACCAATCTTAGGCAACCAATAAGTTCAATTGTGTAGCTGGATTAACATTTAGGTCATTTTCTTCCTCCCTAGACTTATTCTTGTCCAATTAGGGTTTTTAACTAATCTTGTGCATCCAATCGGTGTGTTTGTGTTATTGAATGAACATTTAGGTCGTTTTCATTGTCTCTAGGCTGATTCTTGTCCAATTTGGGTTTTAACCAATTTTGTGCATCGAATAAGTTCATTTGTGTCATTGGATTAGCATTTAGGTCATCTACCTCCTCCCTAGGCTTATTCTTGTCCAATTAGGGTTTTTAACCAATCATGTGCACCCAATAAGTTCATTTTTGTCATTGGATTAACATTTAGGTCATATTCGTCCTCCCTAGGCTTATTCTTGTCTAATTAGGGTTTCTAATCAATCTTGTGCATCCAATAGGTGTGTTTGTGTCATTGGATGAAGATGTAGGTCATTTCCGTCGTCCCTAGGCTTATTCTTGCGCAATTAGGGATATTAACCGATCTTATGCATCCAATAAGTTCATTTATGTCATTGCATTAACATTTAACTCATTTTCGTTCTCCCTAGGCCTAATCTTGTCCAATTAGGGTTTTAATCCAATCTTAAGCAACCAATAAGTTCATTTGTGTTGTTGGATTAACAATTAGGTCATTTTCGTTCTCCCTAGGATTATTCTTGTCCAACATGGGTTTTTAAACAATCTTGTGCATCCAATAGGTGTGTTTTTGTAATTGGATAAACAATTAGGTCATTTTGGTCCTCCTTAGCCTTATTCTTGTCCAACTAGGGTTTTTAACCATTCTTGTGCATTCGATGCGTGTGTTTGTGTCACTGGATGAATATTTAGGTTATTTTCTTCCTCCCATGTCTTATTCTTGTCCAATAAAGGTTTTTAACCAATCTTGTGCATCCAATAAGTTCATTTGTGTCATTGGATTAACATTTAGGTCATTTCAGTCCTCCCTAGTTATATTCTTGTGTAATTAGGGTTTTTAACCAATATTGTGCATTCAATAAGTTCATTTGTGTCATTGGATTAAGATTTAGATCATTTACGTCCTCCCTAGGCTAATTCTTGTCTAATTTGGGTTTTTAACCAATCTTGTAACTCCAATAGGTTTGTTTGTGTTATTGGAAGAAAAATTAAGTCATTTTCATCCTCCCTAGACTTATTCTTGTGTAATTGGTGTGTTTGCATCATTGGATGAACATTTAGGTCATTTTCGTCCTCCCAAGGCTTATTCTTGTCCAATTAGGGTTTTTAACCAATCTTGTGCATCCAACAAGTTCATTTATGTCATTGGATTAACATTTATGTCTTTTTCGTCCTCCGAAGACTTATTCTTGTCAATTTAGGGTTTTTAATGAATCTTGTGCATCCAATAGGTATGTTTGTGTTATTGGATGAAGATATAGGTCATTTTCTTCCTCCCTAGTATTATTCTTAACCAATTAGCGGTTTTAAGCAATCTTCTGCATCCAATATGTTCAATTATGTCATTGGATTAACATTTAGGCCATTTTCGTCCTCCCTATGCATATTCTTATCCAATTAGATTTTTAACCAATCTTGTGCATCCAATAAGTTCATTTGTGCCGTTGGATTTAGGTCATTTTCGTCCACTCTAGGATTAATTTTGTTCAATTAGGCTTTTAAACCAATCTTGTGCATCCAATAAGTTCATTTGTGTCATTGGATTAACATATAGGTCATTTTCGTCGTCCTTAGGCTTTTTGTTTTGCAATTAGGGTTTTTAACAAATCTTGTGCATCCAACAGGTTTGTTTGTGTCATTGGATGAACAATTAGGTCATTTTTGTCCTCCCTAGGCTTATTCTTGTCAAATTAGGATTTTTAACCAATCTTGTGCATCCAATAGGTGTGTTGGTCGCATTGGATGAACATTTAGGTTATTTTAGTCCTCCCTTGTTTTATTCTTGTGTAATTAGGGTTTTTAACCAATCTTGTGCATCCAATAAGTTAATTTGTGTCATTGGATTAACATAAATATCATTTTCGTCCTCTGAACGCTTATTCTTGTCTATTTAGGGTTTTTAACGAATCTTGTGCATCCAATAAGTTCATTTGTGGCATTGGATTAACGTTTAGGTCATTTTCGTCCTCCTTAGGCTTATTCTTGTGCAATTAGGGTTTTTAACAAATCTTGTGCACCCAATAACTTCATTTGTGTCATATGATTAACAATTAGGTCTTTTATGTCTTCCATAGGCTAAATCTTGTCCGATTAGGGTTTTTAACCTATCTTGTGTATCCAATAGTTGTGTTTGTGTCGTTAGATGACCATTTAGATCATTTTTGTGCCCCCTTGCCTTCCTCTAATCAAATGATGGTTTTTAAGCAGTCTTGGGCATCCAATAAGTTCTTTTTTTTCATTCGATTAACAATTAGGTCATTTTCGTCCTCCCTAGGCTTATTCTTATCCAATTAGGATTTTTAACCAATCTTGTGCATCGAATAGGTGCGTTTGTGTCATTGGATGAACATGTAGGTCATTTTCGTCGTCCCTAGGCTTATTCTTGTTCAATTTGGGTTTTTAACCAATCTTGTGCATCCAATAAATTCATTTGTGTCATTGGATTAACGTATATGTCATTTTCGTTCTCCCTAGGCTTAATCTTGTCCAATTGGGGTTTTCAACCAATCTTAGGCAACCAATAAGTTCATTTGTGTCGTTGGATTAACATTTAGGCCATTTTCTTCCTCCCTAGGCTTATTCTTGTCCAATTAGGGTTTTTAACTAATCTTGTGCATCCAATCGGTGTGTTTGTGTCACTGAATGAACATTTAGGTCATTTTCATTGTCCCTCGGGTGATTCTTGTCCAATTAGGGTTTTAACTAATTTTGTGCATCCAATAAGTTCATTTGTGTCATTGGATTAGCATTTACGTCATCTTCCTCCTCCCTAGGCTTATTTTTGTCCAATTAGGGTTTTTAAACAATCTTGTGCACCCAATAAGTTCATTTGTGTCATTGGATCAACATTTAGGTCATTTTCATCCTTCCTAGGCTTATTCTTGTCCAATTAGGGTTTTTAATCAGTCTTGTGCATCCAATAATTATAATTGTGTCGTTGGATGAACATTTTGATCAGTTTTGTGCTCCCTAGTCTTAGTTTAATCCAATGAGGGTTTTAATACATTCTTGTCTCATTTGTGTCACTGGATTAACGATTAGGTCATGATTAACTTATATAGTCTGATTTTTGTTCAATTAGGGTTTTTAATCAATCTTGTGCATCGAATAAGTTCATTTACATCATTGGATTGACATTTAGGTCATTTTCGTCCTCGGTAGGCTTATTGTTTTCAAATTATCGTTTTTAACTAATCTTGTGCATCCAATAAGTTCATTTGTGTCATTGGATTAACATTTAGGTCATTTTCGTTCTCCCTAGGCTTATTCTTGTGAAATTAGGGTTTTTAACAAATCTTGTGCATCCAATAATTTCATTTGTGTCATATGATTAACATTTAGGCCATTTTCGTACTTGTGTCAATGGATGAACATTTAGATCATTTTTGTGCTCCCTAATCTTACTTTAATCCAATGAGGGTTTTTAAGCAGTCTAGTGCATCCAATAAGGTCATTTGTGTCACTGGATTAACGATTAGGTCATTATCGTCTTCCCTAGTTTTATTTTTGTTCAATTAAGGTTTTTACGCAATCTTGTGCATCAAATAAGTTCATTTGCGTCATTGGATTGACATTTACGTCATTTTCGTCCTCGGTGGGGTTATTGTTTTCCAATTACCGTTTTTAACCAATCTTGTGCATCCAATAAGTTCTTTTGTGTCATTGGATTAACATTTAAGTCATTTTCGTTCCCCATAGGCTTATTCTTGTCCAATTAGGGTTTCTAATCAGTCTTGTGCATCCAATAGGTGTGTTTGTGTCATTGGATTAACATTTATGTCATTTTCGTTCTCCCTAATCTTATTCTTGTCCAATTAGTGTTTTTAACCAATCTTATGTAACCAATAAGTTCATTTGTGTCGTTGGATTAACATTTAGGTCATTTTTGTAGTTCCTAGGCTTATTCTTGTCCAACTAGGGTTTTTAAACAATCTTGTGCATCCAATAGGTGTATTTGTGTCATTGGATAAACAATTAGGTCATTTTCGTCCTCCTTAGCCTTATTTTTGTCCAACTAGGGTTTTTAACCATTCTTGTGCATTCAATAGGTTTGTTTGTGTCACTAGATGAATATTTAGGTATTTTCTTCCTCCCATGGCTTATTCTTGTCCAATAAAGGTTTTTAACCAATCTTGTGCATCCAATAAGTTCATTTGTGTTATTGGATTAACATTTACGTATTTTTCATCCTCCCTACGCTTAATCTTGTCCAATTAGGGTTTTTATCCGTTATTGTGCATCCAAGAAGTTCATTTGTGTCATTGGATTAAGATTTAGGTCATTTTCGTCCTTCTTAGGCTTATTCTTGTCCAATTAGGGTTTTTAATCAGTGTTGTGCATCCAATAGGTGTGTTTGTGTCATTGGATTAACATTTAGGTCATTTTCGTTCTCCCTAATATTATTCTTGTCCAATTAGGGTTTTTAACCAATCTCTTGCACCCAATAAGTTCATTTGTGTAATTGGATTAACAGTTAGGTCATTTTCGTACTCCATAGTGTTTTTTGAACAATTAGGGATTTTAACCAATCTTGTACATTCAATAGTTGTAATTGTGTCATTGGATAAACATTTATATCATTTTTGTGCTTCCAAGTCTTGTGCATCCAGTAAGGTCATTTGTGTCACTGGATTAACGATTAGGTCATTATTGTCTTCCCTAGTCTTATTTTTGTTCAATTAGGGTATTTAAGCAATCTTGTGCATCGAATAAGTTCATTTGCGTCATTGGATTGACATTTAGGTCATTTTCGTACTCGGTAGGCTTATTGTATTCCAATTACCATTTTTAACCAATCTTTTGCATTTAATAAGTTCATTTGTGTCATTGGATTAACATTTAGGTCATTTTCGTCTTCCCTAGGCTTATTATTGTCCACTTAGGGTTTCTAATCAATCTTGTGCATCCAATAAGTTCATTTGTGTCATTGGATTAACAATTAGGGTTTTTAACAAATCTTATGCAACCAATAAGTCCATTTGTGTCGTCGGATTAACATTTAGGTCATTTTCGTAGTCCCTAGGCTTATTCTTGTCCAACTTGGGTTTTTAAACATTCTTGTGCATCCAATAGGTGTGTTTGTGTCATTGGATAAACAATTAGGTCATTTTGGTCCTCATTAGCCTTATTCTTGTCCAACTAGGGATTTTAACCATTCTTGTGCATTCAATAGGTGTGTTTGTGTCACTGGATGAATATTTAGGTTATTTTCTTCCTCCCATGGCCTATTCTTGTCCAATAAAGGTTTTTAAGCAATCTTCTGCATCCAATAAGTTCATTTGTGTTATTAGATTAACATTTACGTATTTTTCTTCCTCCCTACGCTTAATCTAGTCCAATTAGGGTTTTTAACCAATATTGTGCATCCAATAAGTTCATTTGTTTCATTGGATTAAGATTTGTTTCATTGGCTAATTCTTGTCTAATTAGGGTTTTTAACCAATCTTGTTAATCCAATAGACTTATTCTTGTGTAATTGGTGTGTTTGCTTTAATGGATGAACATTTAAGTCATTTTCGTTCTCCCAAGGCATATTCTGGTCCAATTAGGGTTTTTAACCAATCTTGTGCATCCAATAGGTGTGTTTGTGTCATTGGATGAACATTTAGGTCATTTGAGTCCTCCCTAGTTTTATTCTTGTGTAATTAGGGTTTTTAACCAATCTTGTGCATCCAATAAGTTCATTTATGTCATTGGATTAACATTTTTGTCCTCTGAACGCTTATTCTTGTCTATTTAGGGTTTTTAACGAATCTTGTGCATCCGATAGGTATGTTTGTGTCATTGGATGAAGATATAGGTCATTTTCTTCCTCCCTAGTATTATTCTTAACCAATTAGCGGCGTTAATCAATCTTCCTCCCTAGTCTTATTCTTGTGCGATTACGGTTTTTAACAAATCTTGTGCATCCAATAAGTTCATTTGTGTCATTTGATTAACATTTAGGTCATTTTTGTCTTCCATAGGCTAAATCTTGTCCGATTAGGGTTTTTAACCTATCTTGTGTATCCAATAGTCGTATTTGCGTCATTAGATGAACATTTAGATCATTTTTGTGACCCCTAGTCTTACTCTAATCTAATGAGGGTTTTTAAGCTGTCTTGTGCATCCAATAAGTTCATTTTTGTCATTCAATTAACAATTAAGTCATTATCGTCTTCCCTAGTTTTATTTTTTTCCAATTAGGGTTTTTAAACAATCTTGTGCATCGAATAAGTTCATTTATGTCATTGGACTAACATTTAGTCCATTTTCGTCCTCCCAGTGCTTATTCTTGTCCAATTAGAATTTTAAACCAATCTTGTGCATCCAATAAGTTCATTTGTGTCATTGGATTAACATTTAGGTCATTTTCGTCCTCCCTAGGCTTATTCTTATCCAATTAGGGTTTTTAATCAATCTTGTGCATCCAATAGGTGCGTTTGTATCATTGGATGAACATGTAGGTCATTTTCGTCGTCCCTAGCCTTATTCTTGTGCAATTAGTGTTTTAGCCAAGCTTATGCATCCAATAAGTTCATTTGTGTCATTGGATTAACGTATATGTCATTTTCGTTCTCCCTAGGCTTAATCTTGTCCAATTGGGGTTTTCAACCAATCTTAGGCAACAAATAAGTTCATTTGTGTCATTGGATTAATGTATATGTCATTTGCGTTCTCCCGAAGCTTAATCTTGTCCAATTGGGGTTTTCAACCAATCTTAGGCAACCAATAAGTTCATTTGTGTCGTTGGATTACCATTTAGGTCATTTTCTTCCTCCCTAGGCATATTCTTGTCCAATTAGGGTTTTGAACTAATCTTCTGCATCCAATAAGTTCATTTGTGACATTGGATTAGCATTTAGGTCATATTCGTACTTGTGCATTCAATAGTTGTAATTGTGTTATTGGATGAACAATTAGCTAATTTTTGTGCTCCCTAGTCTTACTTTATTCAAATGAGGGTTTTTATGCTGTCTTGTGCATCCAATAAGGTCATTTGTGTCACTGGATTAACGATTACGTCATTATCGTCTTCCCTAGTTTTATTATTGTTCAATTAGGGTTTTTAAGCAAACTTGTGCATCGAATAAGTTCATTTGCGTCATTGGATTGACATTTAGGTCATTTTCGTGCTCGGTAGGCTTATTGTTTTCCAATTACCGTTTTTAACCAATCCTTTGCATCCAATAAGTTCATTTGTCTCATTGGATTAACATTTAAGTCATTTTCGTTCTCCCTAGGCTTAATCTTGTCCAATTAGGGTTTTTAACCAATCTTATGTAACCAATAAGTTCATTTGTGTCGTTGGATTAACATTTATGTCATTTTCGTAGTTCCTAGGCTTATTCTTGTCCAACTAGGGTTTTTAAACAATCTTGTGCATCTAATAGGTGTATTTGTGTCATTGGATAATCAATTAGGTCATTTTCGTCCTACTTAGCCTTATTTTTGTCCAACTAGGGTTTTTAGCCATTCTTGTGCATTCAATAGGTGTGTTTATGTCATTGGACGAATATTTAGGTTATTTTCTCCCTCCCATGGCTTATTCTTGTCCAATAAAGGTTTTTAACCAATCATGTGCGTCCAATAAGTTCATTTGTGTTATTGGATTAACATTTAGGTATTTTTCATCCTCCCTACACTTAATCTTGTCCAATTAGGGTTTTTAACCAATATTGTGCATCCAATAAGTTCATTTGTGTCATTGGATTAAGGTTTAGGTCATTTTCGTACTTCCTAGGCTTATTCTTGTCCAATTAGGGTTTTTAATCTGTCTTGTGCATCCAATAGGTGTGTTTGTGTCATTGGATTAACATTTAGGTCATTTTCGTTCTCCCTAATCTTATTCTTGTCGAATTAGGGTTTTTAACCAATCTCTTGCATCCTATAAGTTCATTTGTGTTATTGGATTAACATTTAGGTCATTTTCGTACTCCCTAGCGTTTTTTGTCCAATTAGGATTTTTAACCGATCTTGTACATTCAATAGTTGTAATTGTGTCATTGGATGAACATTTAGATCCTTTTTGTGCTCCCTTGTCTTACTTTAATCCAATGAGGATTTTTATACAGTCTTGTGCATCCAATAAGGTCATTTGTGTCACTAGATTAACGATTAGGTCATTATCGTCTTCCCTAGTCTTATTTTTGTTCCATTAGAGTTTTTAAGCAATCTTGTGCATCGAATAAGTTCATTTGCGTCATTGGATTGACATTTAGGTCATTTTCGTCCTCGGTAGGCTTATTGTTTTCCAATTACCGTTATTAACCAATCTTGGGCATCCAATAAGTTTATTTGTGTCATTGGATTAACATTTAGGTCATTTTCGTCTACCCTAGGCTTATTTTTGTCCAATTAGGGTTTCTAATCTATCTTGTGCATCCAATAGGTGCGTTTGTGTCATTGGATGAAGATGTAGGTCATTTTCGTCGTCCCTGGGCTTATTCTTCCGCAAGTAGGGTTTTTAACCAATCTTGTGCATACATTAATTTCATTTGTGTCATTGGATTAACATTTAAGTCATTTTCGTGCTCCCTAGGCTTAATCATGTCCAATTATGGTTTTTAACCAATCTTATGCAACCAATAAGTTCATTTGTGTCGTTGGATTAACATTTAGCTCATTTTCGTAGTCCTAGGCTTATTCTTGTCTAACTTTGGTTTTTAAATAATCTTGTGCATCCAGTAGGTGTGTTTGTGTCATTGGATAAACAATTAGGTCATTGGATAAACAATTAGGTCATTTTGGTCCTCCAACTAGGGTTTTTAACCATTCTTGTGCATTCAATAGGTGTGTTTCTGTCATTGGATGAATATTTAGGTATTTGCTTCCTGCCATGGCTTATTCTTGTCCAATAAAGGTTTTTAACCAATCTTGTGCATCCAATAAGTTCATTGGTGTCATTGGATTAAGATTTAAATCATTTACAACCTCTATAGACTAATTCTTGTCTAATTAGGGTTTTTAACCAATCTTGTAAATCCAATAGGTTAGTTTGTGTCATGGGAATAAAAATTAGGTCACTTTTGTCCTCCCTAGGCTTATTCTTGTGTAATTGGTGTGTTTGCGTCATTGGATGAACATTTTCGTCATTTTCGTCTTCCCAAGGCTTATTCTTGTCCAATTAGGGGTTTTAACCAATCTAGTGCATCCAATAGGTGTGTTTGTGTCATTGGATGAACATTTAGGTCATTTGAGTCCTCCCTAGTTTCATCCTCCAAACGCTTATTCTTATGTATCCAATAGTTATGTTTGTCTCATTGGATGAAGATATAGGTCATTTTCTTCCTCCCTAGTATTATTCTTAACCAATTAGGGGCTTTAAGCAATCTTGTGCATCCAATAACTGCATTTGTGCCATATGATTAACATTTCGGTCATTTTTGTTTTCCATAGGCTAAATCTTGTCCGATTAGGGTTTTTAACCTATCTTGTGTATCCAATAGTTGTATTTGTGTCATTAGATGAACATTTAGATCATTTTTCTGCACCCTAGTCTTACCCTAATCCAATTAGGGTTTTTAAGCAGTCTTGTGCATCCAATAAGTTCATTTGTGTCATTCGATTAACAATTAGGTCATTATCGTCTTCCCTAGTCTTAATTTTTTCCAATTAGGGTTTTTAAGCAATCTTGTGCATCGAATAAGTTCATTTATGTCATTGGATTAACATTTAGGCCATTTTCGTCATCCCTAGGCTTATTCTTCTCCAATTACAGTTTTAAACCAATCTTGTGCATCCAATAAGTTCATTTTTGTCATTGAATTAACATTTAGGTCATTTTCGCCCTCCCTAGGCTTATTCTTATCCAATTAGTGTTTTAACCAATCTTATGCATCCAATAAGTTCATTTGTGTCATTGGATTAACGTATATCTCATTTTTGTTCTTCCTAAGCTTAATCTTGTCCAATTGGGGTTTTCAACTAATCTTAGGCAACAAATGAGTTCATTTTTGACGTTGGATTAACATTTAGGTCATTTTCGTCGTCCCTAGGCTTATTCTTGTGCAATTAGTGTTTTAACCATTCTTATGCATCCAATAAGTTCATTTGTGTCATTGGATTAATGTATATGTCATTTTCGTTCTCCCTAAGCTTAATCTTGTCCAATTGGGGTTTTCAACCAATGTTAGGCAACCAATAAGTTCATTTGTGTCGTTGGATTACCATTTAGGTCATTTTCTTCCTCCCTAGGCATATTCTTGTCCAATTAGGGTTTTGAACTAATCTTGTGCATCCTATAAGTTCATTTGTGTCATTGGATTAACATTTAGGTCATTTTCGTCCGACCTAGGCTTATTCTTGTCCAATTAGGGTTTTAAGTCAGTCTTGTGCATCCAATAGGTGTGATTGTGTCATTGGATAAACATTTAGGTCATTTTCGTTCTCCCTAATCTTATTCATGTCCAATTAGGGTTTTGAACCAATCTCTTGCATCCAATAAGTTCATTTGCGTCATTGGATTAACATTTAGGTCATTTTCATACTACTGCATTCAGTAGTTGTAATTGTGTCATTGGATGAACATTTAGATTATTTTGGTGCTCCCTAGTCTTACTTTAATCCAATGAGGGTTTTAAGCAGTCTTGTGCATCCTATAAGGTTATTTGTGTCATTGGATTAACGATTAGGTCATTATCGTCTTCCCTAGTCTTCATTTTTTCCAATTAGGGTTTTTAAGCAATCTTCTGCATCGAATAAGTTCATTTATGTCATTGGATTAACATTTAGGCCATTTTCGTCATCCCTAGGCTTATTCTTCTCCAATTAGAGTTTTAAACCAATCTTGTGCATCCAATAAGTTCATTTGTGTCATTGGATTAACATTTAGTTCATTTTCGCCCTCCCTAGGCTTATTCTTATCCAATTAGTGTTTTAACCAATCTTATGCATCCAATAAGTTCATTTGTGTCATTGGATTAACGTATATGTCATTTTTGTTCTTCCTAGGCTTAATCTTGTCCAATTGGGGTTTTCAACCAATCTTAGGCAACAAATGAGTTCATTTGTGACGTTGGATTAACATTTAGGTCATTTTCGTCGTCCCTAGGCTTATACTTGTGCAATTAGTGTTTTAACCATTCTTATGCATCCAATAAGTTCATTTGTGTCATTGGATTAATGTATATGTCATTTTCGTTCTCCCTAAGCTTAATCTTGTCCAATTGGGGTTTTCAACCAATCTTAGGCAACAAATAAGTTCATTTGTGTCATTGGATTAATGTATATGTCATTTTCGTTCTCCCTAAGCTTAATGTTGTCCAATTGGGGTTTTCAACCAATCTTAGGCAACCAATAAGTTCATTTGTGTCGTTGGATTACCATTTAGGTCATTTTCTTCCTCCCTAAGCATATTCTTGTCCAATTAGGGTTTTGAACTAATCTTGTGCATCCTATAAGTTCATTTGTGTCATTGGATTAACATTTAGGTCATTTTCGTCCGACCTAGGCTTATTCTTGTCCAATTAGGGTTTTAAGTCAGTCTTGTGCATCCAATAGGTGTGTTTGTGTCATTGGATAAACATTTAGGTCATTTTCGTTCTCCCTAATCTTATTCATGTCCAATTAGGGTTTTGAACCAATCTCTTGCATCCAATAAGTTCATTTGCGTCATTGGATTAACATTTAGGTCATTTTCATACTACTGCATTCAGTAGTTGTAATTGTGTCATTGGATGAACATTTAGATTATTTTGGTGCTCCCTAGTCTTACTTTAATCCAATCAGGGTTTTAAGCAGTCTTGTGCATCCTATAAGGTTATTTGTGTCATTGGATTAACGATTAGGTCATTATCGTCTTCCCTAGTCTTATTCTTGTTCAATTAGGGTTTTTAAGCAATCTTGTGCATCGAATAAGTTCATTTGCGTCATTGGATTGACATTTAGGTCATTTTCGTCCTCGGTTGGCTGATTAATTTCTAATTACCGTTTTTAACCAATCTTGTGCATCCAATAACTTCATTTGTGTCATTGGATTAACATTTAAGTCATTTTCGTTCTCCCTAGGCTTAAGCTTGTCCAATTAGGGTTTTTGACCTATCTTATGCAACCAATAAGTTCATTTGTGTCGTTGGATTAACATTTAGGTCATTTTCGTAGTTCTTAGGCTTATTCTTATCCTACTAGGGTTTTTAAACAATCATGTGCATCCAATAGGTGTGTTTGTGTCAGTGCATAAACAATTAGGTCATTTTTGTCCTCCTTAGCCTTATTTTTGTCCAACATGGGTTTTTAACCATTCTTGTCCATTCAATAGGTGTGTTTGTGTCAATGGATGAATATTTAGATTATTTTCTTCCTCCCATGACTTATTCTTGTCCAATAAAGGTTTTTAACCAATCTTGTGCATCCAATAAGTTCAATTAGGGTTTTTCGTCCCATGGGTTATTCGTATTCTTCGTGCTCCCTACGCTTAATCTTGTCCAATTAGGGTTTTTAACCAATATTGTGCATCCAATAAGTTCATTTGTGTCATTGGATTAAGATTTAGGTCATTTTCGTCCTTCCTAGGCTTATTCTTGTCCAATTAGGGTTTTTAATCAGTCTTGTGCATCCAATTGGTGTATTTGTGTCATTGGATTAACATTTAGGTCATTTTCGTACTCCCTATTGTTTTTTGTCCAATTAGGATTTTTCACCAATCTTGTACATTCAATAGTTGTAATTATATCATTGGAAGAACATTTAGGTCATTCTCGTCCTCCATATTCTTATTCTTGTCCAGTTAGGGTTTTTAACCAATCTTGTGCATCCAATAAGTTCATTTGTGTCATTGGATTAACATTTAGGTCATTTTCATCCTTCCTAGGCTTATTCTTGTGCAATTAGGGTTTTTAACAAATCTTGTGTATCCAATAACTTCATTTGTGACAAATGATTAACATTTAGGTCATTTTTGTCTTCCATAGGCTAAATCTTGTCCGATTAGGGTTTTTAACCTATCTTGTGTATTCAATTGTTGTATTTGTGTCATTAGATGAACATTTAGTTCATATTTCTGCCCCCTTGTCTTACTCTAATCCAATTAGGGTTTTTAGGCTGTCTTGTGCATCCAATAAGTTCATTTGTGTCATTTGACTAACCATTTGGTCATTATCGTCTTCCCTAGTCTTATTTTTGTTCGATTAGGGTTTTTAAGCAATCTTGTGTATCCAATAAGTTCATTTGTGTCATTAGATTAACATTTAGGTCATTTTCGTCCACCCTAGGCTTATTCTTATCCAATTAAGGTTTTTAATCAATCTTGTGCATCCAATAGGTGCGTTTGTGTCATTGGATGAACATGTAGGTCATTTTCGTCATTGGATGAACATGTAGGTCATTTTCGTTCTCCCTAATCTTGTGCATCCAATAGGTGCATTTGTGCATCCAATAAGTTCATTTGGTTCATTGTATTAACGTATATGTCATTTTCGTTCTCCATAGGCTTATTTTTGTCCAATTGGGGTTTTCAACCAATCTTAGGCAACCAATAAGTTCATTTGTGTCATTGGATTACCATTTAGGTCATTTTCTTCCTCCGTAGGTTTATTCTTACCCAATTAGGATTTTTAACTAATCTTGTGCATCCAATCAGTGTGTTTGTGTCATTGAATGAACATTTAGGTCATTTTAATTGTCCCTAGGCTGATCCTTGTCCAATTAGGGTTTTGACAAATTTTGTGCATCCAATAAGTTCATTTGTGTCATTGGATTAGCATTTAGGTCAGCTTCCTCCTCCCTAGGCTTATTCTTGTCCAATTAGGGCTTTTAACCAATCTTGTGCACCCAATAAGTTCATTTGTGTCATTCGATTAACATTTAGGTCATTTTCGTCCTACCTAGGCTTATTCTTGTCCAATTAGGGTTTTAAGTCAGTCTTGTGCATACAATAGGTGTGTTGGTGTCATTGGATAAACATTTAGGTCATTTTCGTTCTCCCTAATCTTATTCTTGTCCAATTAGGGTTTTTAACCAATCTCTTGCATCCAATAAGTTCATTGGTGTAATTGGATTAACATTTAGGTCATTTTCGTACTTGTGCATTCAATAGTTGTAATTGAGTCATTGGATGAACATTTAGATCATTTTTCTGCACCCTAGTCTTACTCTAATCCAATTAGGGTTTTTAAGCAATCTTCTGCGTCCAATAAGTTCATTTGTGTCATTCGATTAACGATTAGGTCATTATCGTATTCCCTAGTCTTATTTTTGTTCAATTAGGGTTTTTAAGCAATCTTGTGCATCGAATAAGTTCATTTGTGTCATTGGATTGACATTTAGGTCATTTTCGTTCTCGGTAGGCTTATTGTTTTCCTATTACCGTTTTTAACCAATCTTGTGCATCCAATAAGTTCGTTTGTGTCATTGGATTAACATTTAGGTCATTTTATTGTCCAATTAGGGTTTTTAACCAATCTTATGCAACGAATAAGTTCATTTGTGTCGTTCGATTAACATTTAATTCATTTTCGTAGTTCCTAGGCTTATTCTTTTCCAACTAGTGTTTTTAAACAATCTTGTGCATCCAATAGGTGTGTTTGTGTCATTCGATAATTAATTAGGTCATTTTCGTCCTCCTTAACCTTATTCTTATCCAACTAGTGTTTTTAACCATTCTTGTGCATTCGATAGGTGTGTTTGTGTCACTGGATGAATATTTAGGTTATTTTCTTCCTCCCATGTCTTATTCTTTTCCAATAAAGGTTTTTAACCAATCTTGTGCATCCAATAAGCTCATTTGTGTCATTGGATTAACATTTACGTAATTTTCGTCCTCCCTACACTTAATCTTGTCCAATTAGGGTTTTTAACCAATATTGTGCATCCAGTAAGTTCATTTTCGACATTGGATTAAGATTTAGGTCATTTACGTCCTCCGTAGGCTAATCCTTATCTAATTAGGCTTTTTAACCAATCTTGTGAATCCAATAGGTTTGTTTGTGTCATTGGATGAAAAATTAAGTCATTTTCATCCTCCCTAGACTTATTCTTGTGTAATTGGTGTGTTTGCGTCACTAGATGACAATTGTTGTCATTTTAGTCCTCCCAAGGCTTATTCTTGTCCAATTAGGGTTTTTAACCAAACTTGTGCATCCAATAGGTGTGTTTGTGGCATTGAATGAACATTTAGGTCATTTGAGTCCTCCCTATTTTTATTCTTGTGTAATTAGGGTTTTTAACCAATCTTGTGCATCCAATAAGTTAATTTGTGTAATTGGACTAACATTTATTTCATGTTCGTCCTCCGAAAGCTTATTCTTGTCCATTTATGGTTTTTAACGAATCTTGTGCATCCAATAGGTATGTTTTTGTTATTGGATGAAGATATAGGTCAATTTCTTCCTCCCTAGTATTATTCTTAACCAATTAGCGGTTTTAAGCAATCTTGTGCGTCCAATATGTTCAATTATGTCATTGGATTAACATTTAGGTCTTTTTCGTCCTCCCTATGCTTATTCTTGTCCAATTAGGGTTTTTAACCAATCTTGTGCATACAAGTTCATTTATGTCATTGGATTAACATTTAGGTCATTTTCGTCCTCCCTAGGCGTATTCTTGTCCAATTAGAATTTTAAACCAATGTCATTGTATTAACATTAAGGTCATTTTCTTCCTCCCTAGGCTTATTCTTATCCAATTAGGGTTTTTAATCAATCTTGTGCATCCAATAGGTGCGTTTGTGTCATTGGATGAACATGTAGGTCATTTACGCCGTCCCTAGGCTTATTGTTGTGCAATTAGTGTTTTAACCAATCTTATGCATCCAATAAGTTCATTTGTGTCATTAGATTAACGTATATGTCATTTTCGTTCTACCTATGCTTAATCTTGTCCAATTGGGGTTTTCAACCAATCTTAGGCAACCAATAAGTTCATTTGTGTCGTTGGATTAACATTTAGGTCATTTTCTTCCTGCCTAGGCTTATTCTTGTCCAATTAGGGTTTTTAACTAATCATTTGCATCCAATCGGTGTGTTTGTGTCATTGAATGAAAATTTAGGTCATTTTCATTGTCCCTAGGCAGATTCTTGTCCAATTAGGGTTTTAACTTATTTTGTGCATCCAATAAGTTCATTTGTGCCATTGGATTAGCATTTAGGTCATCTTCCTCCTCCCTAGGCTTATTCTTGTCCAGTTAGTGTTTTTAACAATCTTGTGAACCCAATAAGTTCATTTGTGTCATTGGATTAACATTTAGGTCAATAGTTGTAATTGTGTTATTGGATGAACATTTAGATCATTTTTGTGCTCCCTAGTCTTACTTTAATCCAATGAGGGTTTTTAAGCAGTCTTGTGCATCCTATAAGGTCATTTGTCTCAGTGGATTAACGGTTAGGTCATTATCGTCTTCCCTAGTCTTATTTTTGTTCAATTAGAGTTTTTAAGCAATCTTGTGCATCAACAAGTTCATTTGCGTCATTGGATTGACATTTAGGTTATTTCCGTCCTCGGTAGGCTTATTGTTTTCCAGTTACCGTTTTTAACCAATCTTGTGTATCCAAAAAGTTCATTTGTGACATTGGATTAACATGTAGGACATTTTCGCCCTCCCTAGGCTTATTCTTGTCCAATTAGGGTTTCTAATTAATCTTGTGCATCCAATATGTGCGTTAGTGTCATTGGATGAAGATGTAGGTCATTTTCGTCGTCCCTAGGCTTATTCTTGTGCAATTATGGTTTTTAACCAATCTTGTGCATCCAGTAAATTCATTTGTGTCATTAAATTAACATTTAAGTCATTTTCGTTCTCCCTAGGCATAATCTTGTCTAATTAGGTTTTTAACCAATCTTATGCAACCAATAAGTTAATTTGTGTCGTTGGATTAACATTTAGGTAATTTTCGTAGTCCCTACGCTTATTCTTGTCCAACTAGGGTTTTGAACCATTGTTGTGCATTCAATAGATGTGTTTGTGTCACTAGATGAATATTTAGGTTATTTTCTTCATCCCATGTCTTATTCTTGTCCAATAAAGGTTTTTAACCAATCTTGTGCATCCAATAAGTTAATTTGTGTCATTGGATTAACATTTACGTATTTTTTGTCCTCCCTACGCCTAATCTTGTCCAATTAGGGTTTTTAACCAATATTGTGCATCCAGTAAGTTCATTTGTGACATTGGATTAAGATTTAGGTAATTTACGTCCTCCTTAGGCTAATCCTTGTCTAATTAGGGTTTTTATCCAATCTTGTGAATCCAATAGGTTTGTTTGTGTCATTGGATGAAAAATTAAGTCATTTTCGTCCTCCCTAGACTTATTCTTGTGTAATTGGTGTGTTTGTGGCATTGGAAGAACATTAATGTCATTTGAGTCCTCCCTATTTTTATTCTTGTGTAATTAGTGTTTTTAACCAATCTTGGGCATCTAATAAGTTAATTTGTTTCATTGAATTAACATTTATTTCATTTTAGTCCTCTGAACGCTTATACTTGTCCATTTAGGGTTTTTAACGAATCTTGTGCATCCAATACGTATGTTTGTGTCATTAGATAAAGATATAGGTCAATTTCTTCCTCCCTGGTATTATTCTTTACCAATTAGCGGTTTTAAGCAATGTTGTGCATCCAATATGTTGAATTATGTCATTGGATTAACATTTAGGTCATTTTCGTCCTCCCTATGATTATTCTTGTCCAATTAGGGTTTTTAACCAATCTTGTGTATCCAATAAGTTCATTTGTGTCATTAGATTAACATTTAGGTCATTTTCGTCCTCCCTAGGCTTATTCTTGTGCAATTAGGGTTTTTAACAAATCATGTGCATCCAATAACTTCATTTGTGTCATATGATTAACATTTAGGTCATTTTTGTCTTCCATAGGCTAAATCTTGTCCGATTAGGGTTTTTAACCTATCTTGTGTATCCAATAGTTGTATTTGTGTCATTAGATGAACGTTTAGATCAATTTTGTGCCCCCTAGTCTTACTCTAGACCAATAAGTTCATTTGTGTCATTCGAATAATAATTAGGACATTATCGTCTTCCCTAGTCTTATTTTTTTCCAATTAGGATTTTTAAGAAATCTTGTGCATCGAATAAGTTCATTTATGTCATTAGATTAACATTTAGGCCATTTTCGTCCTCCCTAGGCTTATTCTTGTCCAATTAGAGTTTTAAACCAATCTTGTGCATCCAATAAGTTCATTTGTGTCATTGGATTAACATTTAGGCCATTTAGGTCATTTTCATCCTCCCTAGGCTTAATCTTATCCAATTAGGGTTTTTAATCAATCTTGTGCATCCAATAGGTGCGTTTGTGTCATTGGATGAACAAGTAGGTCATTTTCGCCGTCCCTAGGCTTATTGTTGTGCAATTAGTGTTTTAACCAATATTATGCATCCAATAAGTTCATTTGTGTCATTGGATTAACGTATATGTCATTTTCGTTCTCCCTATGCTTAATCTTGTCCAATTGGGGTTTTCAACCAATCCTAGGCAACCGATAAGTTCATTTGTGTCGTTGGATTAACATTTAGGTCATTTTCTTCCTCCCTAGGCTTATTCTTGTCCAATTAGGGTTTTTAACTAATCTTGTGCATCCAATCGGTGTGTTTGTGTCATTGAATGAACATTTAGGTCATTTTCATTGTCCCTAGGCTCATTCTTTTCCAATTAGGGTTTTAAGCTATTTTGTGCATCCAATAAGTTCATTTGTGTCATTGGATTAACATTTAGATAATTTTCGTCCTTCCTAGGCTTATTCATTTCTAATTAGGGTTTTTAATCAGTCTTGTGCATCCAATAGGTGTGTTTGTGTCATTGGATTAACATTTAGGTCATTTTCGTTCTCCCTAATCTTATTCTTGTCCAATTAGGGTTTTTAACTAATCTCTTGCATTCAAAAAGTTCATTTGTGTCATTGGATTAACATTTAGGTCATTTTCGTACTTGTGCATTCAATAGTTGTAATTGTGTCATTGGATGAACATTTAGATTATTTTTGTGCTCCCTAGTCTTACTTTCATCCAATGAGGGTTTTTAAGCAGTCTTGTGCATCCAAAAATGTCATTTGTGTCACTGGATTAACGATTAGGTCGTTATTGTGTTCCCTAGTCTTATTTTTGTTCAATTAGGGTTTTTAAGCAATCTTGTGCATCGAATAAGTTCATTTGGGTCATTGGATTGACATTTAGGTTATTTTCGTCCTCGGTAGGCTTATTGTTTTCCAATTATCGTTTTTAACAAATCTTGTGTATCCAAAAAGTTCATTTGTGTCATTGGATTAACATTTAGGTCATTTTCGTCCTCCCTAGGCTTATTCTTGTCCAACTAGGGTTTCTAATCTATCTTATGCATCCAATATCTGCGTTTGTGTCATTGAATGAAGTTGTAGGTCATTTTCGTCGTCCCTAGGGTTATTCTTGTGCAATTCGGGTATTTAACCAATCTTGTGCATCCAATAAATTCATTTTTGTCATTGGATTAACATTTAAGTCATTTTCGTAGTCCCTAGGCTTATTCTTGTCCAACTAGGGTTTTTAACCAATCTTATGCATCCAATAGGTGTGTTTGTGTCATTGCATAAACAATTAGGTCATTTTCATCCTCCTTAGCCTTATTCTTGTCCAACTAGGGTTTTTAACCATTCTTGTGCATTGAATAGGTGTGTTTGAGTCATTGGATGAATATTTAGGTTATTTTCTTCCACCCATGTCTTATTCTTGTCCAATTAAGGGTTTTAACCAATCTTGTGTATCCAATAGTTGTATTTGTGTCATTAGATAACATTTAGATCATTTTTGTACCCCCTAGTCTTACTCTAGTCCAATAAGGGTATTTAAGCAGTCTTGTGCATCGAATAAGTTCATTTCTGTCATTCGATTAATAATTAGGTCATTATCGTGTTCTCTAGTCTTATTTTTTTCCAATTAGGTTTTTTAAGCAATCTTGTGCATCGAATAAGTTCATTTATGTCATTCGATTAACATTTAGGCCATTTTCGTCCTCCTTAGGCTTATTCTTATCCAATTAGAGTTTTAAACCAATCTTGTACATCCAATAAGTTCATTTGTGTCATTATATTAACATTAAGGTCATTTTCGTCCTACCTAGGCTTATTCATATCCAATTAGGGTTTTTAATCAATCTTGTGCATCTAATAGGTGCGTTTGTGTCATTGGATGAACATGTAGGTCATTTTCGCCGTCCCTAGGCTTATTGTTGTGCAATAAGTGTTTTAACCAATATTATGCATCCAATAAGTTCATTTGTGTCATTGGATTAACGTATATGTCATTTTCGTTCTCCCTATGCTTAATCTTGTCCAATTGGGGTTTTCAACCAATCTTAGGCAACCGATAAGTTCATTTGTGTCGTTGGATTAACATTTAGGTCATTTTCTTCCACCCTAGGCTTATTCTTGTCCAATTAGGGTTTTTAACTAATCTTGTGCATCCAATCGGTGTGTTTGTGTCATTGAATGAACATTTAGGTCATTTTCATTGTCCCTAGGCTCATTCTTTTCCAATTAGGGTTTTAAGCTATTTTGTGCATCCAATAAGTTCATTTGTGTCATTGGATTACAATTTAGGTCATCTTCTTCCTCCCTAGGCTTATTCTTGTCCAATTAGGGTTTTTAACCAATCTTGTGAACCCAATAAGTTCATTTGTGTCATTGGATTAACAATTAGGTAATTTTCGTCCTTCCTAGGATTATTCATTTCTAATTAGGGTTTCTAATCAGTCTTGTGCATCCCATAGGTGTCTTTGTGTCATTGGATTAACATTTAGGTCATTTTCGTTCTCCCTAATCTTATTCTTGTCCAACTAGGGTTTTTAACCAATCTCTTGCATCCAAAAAGTTCATTTGTGTCATTGGATTAACATTTAGGTCATTTTCGTACTTGTGCGTTCAATAGTTGAAATTGAGTCATTGGATGAACATTTAGATCATTTTTTTGCCCCCTAGTCTTACTTTAATCCAATGAGGGTTTTTAAGCAGTCTTGTGCATCCAATAAGGTCATTTGTGTCACTGGATTAACGATTATGTCGTTATCGTGTTCCCTAGTCTTATTTTTGTTCAATTAGAGTTTTTAAGCAATCTTGTGCATCGAATAAGTTCATTTGGGTCATTGGAGTGACATTTAGGTCATATTCATCCTCGTTAAGCTTATTGTTTTCAAATTACCGTTTTTAAACAATCTTGTGTATCCAATAAGTTCATTTGTGTCATTGGATTAACATTTACGTCATTTTCGTCCTCCCTAGGCCTATTCATGTCCAATTAGGGTTTCTAATCTATCTTATGCATCCAATATGTGCGTTTGTGTCATTGAATGAAGTTGTAGGTCATTTTCGTCGTCCTTAGGCTTATTCTTGTGCAATTCGGGTTTTTAACCGATCTTGTGCATCCAATAAATTCATTTTTGTCATTGGATTAACATTTAAGTCATTTTCGTTCTCCCTAGGCATAATCTTCTCCAATTATGGTTTTTAACCAATCTTATGCATCCAATAGGTGTGTTTGTGTCATTGCATAAACAATTAGGTCATTTTCATCCTCCTTAGCCTTATTCTTGTCCAACTAGGGTTTTTAACCATTCTTGTGCATTGAATAGGTGTGTTTGAGTCATTGGATGAATATTTAGGTTATTTTCTTCCACCCATGTCTTATTCTTGTCCAATTAAGGGTTTTAACCAATCTTGTGTATCCAATAGTTGTATTTGTGTCATTAGATAACATTTAGATCATTTTTGTACCCCCTAGTCTTACTCTAGTCCAATCAGGGTTTTTAAGCAGTCTTGTGCATCGAATAAGTTCATTTCTATCATTCGATTAATAATTAGGTCATTATCGTGTTCTCTAGTCTTATTTTTTTCCAATTAGGCTTTTTAAGCAATCTTGTGCATCGAATAAGTTCATTTATGTCATTCGATTAACATTTAGGCCATTTTCGTCCTCCCTAGGCTTATTCTTATCCAATTAGAGTTTTAAACCAATCTTGTGCATCCAATAAGTTCATTTGTGTCATTGTATTAACATTAAGGTCATTTTCGTCCTCCCTAGGCTTATTCTTATCCAATTAGGGTTTTTAATCAATCTTGTGCATCCAATAGGTGCGTTTGTGTCATTGGATGAACATGTAGGTCATTTTCGCCGTCCCTAGGCTTATTGTTGTGCAATTAGTGTTTTAACCAATATTATGCATCCAATAAGTTCATTTGTGTTATTGGATTAACGTATATGTCCTTTTCGTTCTCCCTATGCTTAATCTTGTCCAATTGGGGTTTTCAACCAATCTTAGGCAACCGATAAGTTCATTTGTGTCGTTGGATTAACATTTAGGTCATTTTCTTCCTCCCTAGGCTTATTCTTGTCCAATTACGGTTTTTAACTAATCTTGTGCATCCAATCGGTGTGTTTGTGTCATTGAATGAACATTTAGGTCATTTTCATTGTCCCTAGGCAAATTCTTTTCCAATAAGGGTTTTAAGCTATTTTGTGCATCCAATAAGTTCATTTGTGTCATTGGATTACAATTTAGGTCATCTTCCTCCTCCCTAGGCTTATTCTTGTCCAATTAGGGTTTTTAACCAATCTTGTGAACCCAATAAGTTCATTTGTGTCATTGGATTAACAATTAGGTCATTTTCGTCCTTCCTAGGCTTATTCATTTCTAATTAGGGTTTCTAATCAGTCTTGTGCATCCCATAGGTGTCTTTGTGTCATTGGATTAACATTTAGGTCATTTTCGTTCTCCCTAATCTTATTCTTGTCCAATTAGGGTTTTTAACCAATCTCTTGCATCCAAAAAGTTCATTTGTGTCATTGGATTAACATTTAGGTCATTTTCGTACTTGTGCATTCAATAGTTGAAATTGAGTCATTGGATGAACATTTAGATCATTTTTTTGCTCCCTAGTCTTACTTTAATCCAATGAGGGTTTTTAAGCAGTCTTGTGCATCCAATAAGGTCATTTGTGTCACTGGACTAACGATTAGGTCGTTATCGTGTTCCCTAGTCTTATTTTTGTTCAATTAGAGTTTTTAAGCAATGTTGTGCATCGAATAAGTTCATTTGGGTCATTGGAGTGACATATAGGTCATATTCGTCCTCGTTAAGCTTATTGTTTTCAAATTACCGTTTTTAAACAATCTTGTGTATCCAATAAGTTCATTTGTGTCATTGGATTAACATTTACGTCATTTTCGTCCTCCCTAGGCCTATTCATGTCCAATTAGGGTTTCTAATCTATCTTATGCATCCAATATGTGCGTTTGTGTCATTGAATGAAGTTGTAGGTCATTTTCGTCGTCCTTAGGCTTATTCTTGTGCAATTCGGGTTTTTAACCGATCTTGTGCATCCAATAAATTCATTTTTGTCATTGGATTAACATTTAAGTCATTTTCGTTCTCCCTAGGCATAATCTTCTCCAATTATGGTTTTTAACCAATCTTATGCATCCAATAGGTGTGTTTGTGTCATTGCATAAACAATTAGGTCATTTTCATCCTCCTTAGCCTTATTCTTGTCCAACTAGGGTTTTTAACCATTCTTGTGCATTGAATAGGTGTGTTTGAGTCATTGGATGAATATTTAGGTTATTTTCTTCCACCCATGTCTTATTCTTGTCCAATTAAGGGTTTTAACCAATCTTGTGTATCCAATAGTTGTATTTGTGTCATTAGATAACATTTAGATCATTTTTGTACCCCCTAGTCTTACTCTAGTCCAATAAGGGTTTTTAAGCAGTCTTGTGCATCGAATAAGTTCATTTCTATCATTCGATTAATAATTAGGTCATTATCGTGTTCTCTAGTCTTATTTTTTTCCAATTAGGCTTTTTAAGCAATCTTGTGCATCGAATAAGTTCATTTATGTCATTCGATTAACATTTAGGCCATTTTCGTCCTCCCTAGGCTTATTCTTATCCAATTAGAGTTTTAAACCAATCTTGTGCATCCAATAAGTTCATTTGTGTCATTGTATTAACATTAAGGTCATTTTCGTCCTCCCTAGGCTTATTCTTATCCAATTAGGGTTTTTAATCAATCTTGTGCATCCAATAGGTGCGTTTGTGTCATTGGATGAACATGTAGGTCATTTTCGCCGTCCCTAGGCTTATTGTTGTGCAATTAGTGTTTTAACCAATATTATGCATCCAATAAGTTCATTTGTGTTATTGGATTAACGTATATGTCCTTTTCGTTCTCCCTATGCTTAATCTTGTCCAATTGGGGTTTTCAACCAATCTTAGGCAACCGATAAGTTCATTTGTGTCGTTGGATTAACATTTAGGTCATTTTCTTCCTCCCTAGGCTTATTCTTGTCCAATTAGGGTTTTTAACTAATCTTGTGCATCCAATCGGTGTGTTTGTGTCATTGAATGAACATTTAGGTCATTTTCATTGTCCCTAGGCTTATTCTTTTCCAATAAGGGTTTTAAGCTATTTTGTGCATCCAATAAGTTCATTTGTGTCATTGGATTACAATTTAGGTCATCTTCCTCCTCCCTAGGCTTATTCTTGTCCAATTAGGGTTTTTAACCAATCTTGTGAACCCAATAAGTTCATTTGTGTCATTGGATTAACAATTAGGTCATTTTCGTCCTTCCTAGGCTTATTCATTTCTAATTAGGGTTTCTAATCAGTCTTGTGCATCCCATAGGTGTCTTTGTGTCATTGGATTAACATTTAGGTCATTTTCGTTCTCCCTAATCTTATTCTTGTCCAATTAGGGTTTTTAACCAATCTCTTGCATCCAAAAAGTTCATTTGTGTCATTGGATTAACATTTAGGTCATTTTCGTACTTGTGCATTCAATAGTTGAAATTGAGTCATTGGATGAACATTTAGATCATTTTTTTGCTCCCTAGTCTTACTTTAATCCAATGAGGGTTTTTAAGCAGTCTTGTGCATCCAATAAGGTCATTTGTGTCACTGGACTAACGATTAGGTCGTTATCGTGTTCCCTAGTCTTATTTTTGTTCAATTAGAGTTTTTAAGCAATGTTGTGCATCGAATAAGTTCATTTGGGTCATTGGAGTGACATATAGGTCATATTCGTCCTCGTTAAGCTTATTGTTTTCCAATTACCGTTTTTAAACAATCTTGTGTATCCAATAAGTTCATTTGTGTCATAGGATTAACATTTAGGTCATTTTCGTCCTCCCTAGGCCTATTCTTATCCAATTAGGGTTTCTAATCTATCTTATGCATCCAATATGTGCGTTTGTGTCATTGAATGAAGTTGTAGGTCATTTTCGTCGTCCTTAGGCTTATTCTTGTGCAATTCGGGTTTTTAACCAATCTTGTGCATCCAATAAATTCATTTTTGTCATTGGATTAACATTTAAGTCATTTTCGTTCTCCCTAGGCATAATCTTCTCCAATTATGGTTTTTAACCAATCTTATGCATCCAATAGGTGTGTTTGTGTCATTGCATAAACAATTAGGTCATTTTCATCCTCCTTAGCCTTATTCTTGTCCAACTAGGGTTTTTAACCATTCTTGTGCATTGAATAGGTGTGTTTGAGTCATTGGATGAATATTTAGGTTATTTTCTTCCACCCATGTCTTATTCTTGTCCAATTAAGGGTTTTAACCAATCTTGTGTATCCAATAGTTGTATTTGTGTCATTAGATAACATTTAGATCATTTTTGTACCCCCTAGTCTTACTCTAGTCCAATAAGGGTTTTTAAGCAGTCTTGTGCGTCGAATAAGTTCATTTCTGTCATTCGATTAATAATTAGGCCATTATCGTGTTCTCTAGTCTTATTTTTTTCCAATTAGCTTTTTTAAGCAATCTTGTGCATCGAATAAGTTCATTTATGTCATTCGATTAACATTTAGGCCATTTTCGTCCTCCCTAGGCTTATTCTTATCCAATTAGAGTTTTAAACCAATCTTGTGCATCCAATAAGTTCATTTGTGTCATTGTATTAACATTAAGGTCATTTTCGTCCTCCCTAGGCTTATTCTTATCTAATTAGGGTTTTTAATCAATCTTGTGCATCCAATAGGTGCGTTTGTGTCATTGGATGAACATGTAGGTCATTTTCGCCGTCCCTAGGCTTATTGTTGTGCAATTAGTGTTTTAACCAATATTATGCATCCAATAAGTTCATTTGTGTCATTGGATTAACGTATATGTCATTTTCGTTCTCCCTATGCTTAATCTTGTCCAATTGGGGTTTTCAACCAATCTTAGGCAACCGATAAGTTCATTTGTGTCGTTGGATTAACATTTAGGTCATTTTCTTCC
>JBBPBS010000235.1:2420342-2436007 GCA_037974835.1 Cicer judaicum | reverse complement strand
AGTGTTTTAACCAATATTATGCATCCAATAAGTTCATTTGTGTCATTGGATTAACGTATATGTCATTTTCGTTCTCCCTATGCTTAATCTTGTCCAATTGGGGTTTTCAACCAATCTTAGGCAACCGATAAGTTCATTTGTGTCGTTGGATTAACATTTAGGTCATTTTCTTCCTCCCTAGGCTTATTCTTGTCCAATTAGGGTTTTTAACTAATCTTGTGCATCCAATCGGTGTGTTTGTGTCATTGAATGAACATTTAGGTCATTTTCATTGTCCCTAGGCTTATTCTTTTCCAATAAGGGTTTTAAGCTATTTTGTGCATCCAATAAGTTCATTTGTGTCATTGGATTACAATTTAGGTCATCTTCCTCCTCCCTAGGCTTATTCTTGTCCAATTAGGGTTTTTAACCAATCTTGTGAACCCAATAAGTTCATTTGTGTCATTGGATTAACAATTAGGTCATTTTCGTCCTTCCTAGGCTTATTCATTTCTAATTAGGGTTTCTAATCAGTCTTGTGCATCCCATAGGTGTCTTTGTGTCATTGGATTAACATTTAGGTCATTTTCGTTCTCCCTAATCTTATTCTTGTCCAATTAGGGTTTTTAACCAATCTCTTGCATCCAAAAAGTTCATTTGTGTCATTGGATTAACATTTAGGTCATTTTCGTACTTGTGCATTCAATAGTTGAAATTGAGTCATTGGATGAACATTTAGATCATTTTTTTGCTCCCTAGTCTTACTTTAATCCAATGAGGGTTTTTAAGCAGTCTTGTGCATCCAATAAGGTCATTTGTGTCACTGGACTAACGATTAGGTCGTTATCGTGTTCCCTAGTCTTATTTTTGTTCAATTAGAGTTTTTAAGCAATGTTGTGCATCGAATAAGTTCATTTGGGTCATTGGAGTGACATATAGGTCATATTCGTCCTCGTTAAGCTTATTGTTTTCCAATTACCGTTTTTAAACAATCTTGTGTATCCAATAAGTTCATTTGTGTCATAGGATTAACATTTAGGTCATTTTCGTCCTCCCTAGGCCTATTCTTATCCAATTAGGGTTTCTAATCTATCTTATGCATCCAATATGTGCGTTTGTGTCATTGAATGAAGTTGTAGGTCATTTTCGTCGTCCTTAGGCTTATTCTTGTGCAATTCGGGTTTTTAACCAATCTTGTGCATCCAATAAATTCATTTTTGTCATTGGATTAACATTTAAGTCATTTTCGTTCTCCCTAGGCATAATCTTCTCCAATTATGGTTTTTAACCAATCTTATGCATCCAATAGGTGTGTTTGTGTCATTGCATAAACAATTAGGTCATTTTCATCCTCCTTAGCCTTATTCTTGTCCAACTAGGGTTTTTAACCATTCTTGTGCATTGAATAGGTGTGTTTGAGTCATTGGATGAATATTTAGGTTATTTTCTTCCACCCATGTCTTATTCTTGTCCAATTAAGGGTTTTAACCAATCTTGTGTATCCAATAGTTGTATTTGTGTCATTAGATAACATTTAGATCATTTTTGTACCCCCTAGTCTTACTCTAGTCCAATAAGGGTTTTTAAGCAGTCTTGTGCGTCGAATAAGTTCATTTCTGTCATTCGATTAATAATTAGGCCATTATCGTGTTCTCTAGTCTTATTTTTTTCCAATTAGCTTTTTTAAGCAATCTTGTGCATCGAATAAGTTCATTTATGTCATTCGATTAACATTTAGGCCATTTTCGTCCTCCCTAGGCTTATTCTTATCCAATTAGAGTTTTAAACCAATCTTGTGCATCCAATAAGTTCATTTGTGTCATTGTATTAACATTAAGGTCATTTTCGTCCTCCCTAGGCTTATTCTTATCTAATTAGGGTTTTTAATCAATCTTGTGCATCCAATAGGTGCGTTTGTGTCATTGGATGAACATGTAGGTCATTTTCGCCGTCCCTAGGCTTATTGTTGTGCAATTAGTGTTTTAACCAATATTATGCATCCAATAAGTTCATTTGTGTCATTGGATTAACGTATATGTCATTTTCGTTCTCCCTATGCTTAATCTTGTCCAATTGGGGTTTTCAACCAATCTTAGGCAACCGATAAGTTCATTTGTGTCGTTGGATTAACATTTAGGTCATTTTCTTCCTCCCTAGGCTTATTCTTGTCCAATTAGGGTTTTTAACTAATCTTGTGCATCCAATCGGTGTGTTTGTGTCATTGAATGAACATTTAGGTCATTTTCATTGTCCCTAGGCTTATTCTTTTCCAATAAGGGTTTTAAGCTATTTTGTGCATCCAATAAGTTCATTTGTGTCATTGGATTACAATTTAGGTCATCTTCCTCCTCCCTAGGCTTATTCTTGTCCAATTAGGGTTTTTAACCAATCTTGTGAACCCAATAAGTTCATTTGTGTCATTGGATTAACAATTAGGTCATTTTCGTCCTTCCTAGGCTTATTCATTTCTAATTAGGGTTTCTAATAAGTCTTGTGCATCCCATAGGTGTCTTTGTGTCATTGGATTAACATTTAGGTCATTTTCGTTCTCCCTAATCTTATTCTTGTCCAATTAGGGTTTTTAACCAATCTCTTGCATCCAAAAAGTTCATTTGTGTCATTGGATTAACATTTAGGTCATTTTCGTACTTGTGCATTCAATAGTTGAAATTGAGTCATTGGATGAACATTTAGATCATTTTTTTGCTCCCTAGTCTTACTTTAATCCAATGAGGGTTTTTAAGCAGTCTTGTGCATCCAATAAGGTCATTTGTGTCACTGGATAAACGATTAGGTCGTTATCGTGTTCCCTAGTCTTATTTTTGTTCAACTAGAGTTTTTAAGCAATCTTGTGCATCGAATAAGTTCATTTGGGTCACTGGAGTGACATTTAGGTCATATTCCTCCTCGTTAAGCTTATAGTTTTCCAATTACCGTTTTTAAACAATCTTGTGTATCCAATAAGTTCATTTGTGTCATTGGATTAACATTTAGGTCATTTTCGTCCTCCCTAGGCCTATTCTTGTCCAATTAGGGTTTCTAATCTATCTTATGCATCCAATATGTGCGTTTGTGTCATTGAATGAAGTTGTAGGTCATTTTCGTCGTCCTTAGGCTTATTCTTGTGCAATTCGGGTTTTTAACCAATCTTGTGCATCCAATAAATTCATTTTTGTCATTGGATTAACATTTAAGTCATTTTCGTTCTCCCTAGGCATAATCTTCTCCAATTATGGTTTTTAACCAATCTTATGTAACCAATAAGTTCATTTGTGTCGTAGGATTAACATTTAGGTCATTTTCGTAGTCCCTAGGCATATTCTTGTCCAACTAGGGTTTTTAAACAATCATGTGCATCCAATAGGTTTGTTTGTGTCATTGGATAAACAATTAGGTCATTTTCGTCCAACTTAGCCTTATTCTTGTCCAACTTGGGTTTTTAACCATTCTTGTGCATTCAATAATTGTGTTTGTGTCACTGGATGAATATTTAGGTTATTTTCTTCCTCCCATGGCTTATTCTTGTCCAATAAAGGTTTTCAACCAATCTTGTGCATCCAATAAGTTCATTTGTGTCATTGGAATAACATTTACGTATTTTTCATCCTCCCTACGCTTAAATTTGTCCAATTAGGGTTTTTAACCAATATTGTGCATCCAATAAGTTCATTTGTGTCATTGGATTAAGATTTAGGTCATTTACGTCCTCCCCAGGATAATTCTTGTCTAATTAGGGTTTTTAACCAATCTTGTGAATCCAATAGGTTTGTTTGTGTCTTAGGATTAAAAATTAAGTCATTTTCGTCCTCCTTAGACTTATTCTTGTGTAATTGATGTGTTTGTGTCATTATTTGAACATTTACGTCATTTTCGTCCTCCCAAGACTTATTCTTCTCCAATTAGGGTTTTTAACCACTCTTGTGCATCAAATAGGTATTTTTGTGTCATTGGATGAACATTTAGGTCATTTGAGTCCTCCCTAGTTTTATTCTTGTGTAATTAGGGTTGTTAACCAATCTAGTGCATCCAATAAGTTCATTTGTGTCATTGGATTAACATTTAGGTCATTTTCGTTCTCCCTAATCTTGTTCTTGTCCAATTAGGGTTTTTAACCAATCTCTTGCATCCAATAAGTTCATTTGGGTCATTGGATTAACATTTAGGTCATTTTCGTACTCCCTAGGCTTATTCTTGTCTAATTAGGGTTTTTAACCAATCTTGTGCATTCAATAGTTGTATTTGTGTCATTGGATGAACATTTAGATCATTTTTGTGCTCCCTAGTCTTACTGTAATCCAATGAGGGTTTTTAAGTAGTCTTGTGCATCCAATAAGTTCATGTGTGTCATTGGATTAACGATTAGGTCATTATTGTCTTCCCTAGTCTTAATTTTGTCCAATTAGGGTTTTTAGGCAATCTTTTTCATCGAATAAGTTCATTTGCGTCATTGGATTGATATTTAGGTCATTTTTTTTCCTCGGTAGGCTTATTGTTGTGCAATTACCATTTTTAACCAATCTTGTGCATCTAACAAGTTCATTTGTGTCATTGGATTAACATTTAGGTCATTTTCGTCCTCCCTACGCTTAATGTTTATAAGACTTTTACAACGCTTGCGCATAATGTTTATAAGGCTTTTACAGCGCTTGTACAAAAGAGATGTAAACTGAAGCGCCGTCACGTATTGTTTTACAGTGCTTTTTTGACAAGCGCTGTAAAAGACATGCGCTTTTAATAATTAAATTACCTATTATACCGCTTTTTTCACAATCGTTGTAACAGACATGCACTTTCAAATAATTAAATTATCTATTACAGCGCTTTTTTCACAAGCGCTATAAAAGACATGCGCTTTCAAATAATTTAATTACCTATTATAGCGCTTTTTTTCACAAGGGCTATAAAATCATTCACTTTAAATAAATATCATTTACTTTTAAATAAATAAAAACAAATTTTTAGAATGTTTAAAATGTTGTTTTGGAAAACGCGTTAGAGAAGATGAATTAGAGGGACATTTAGTATGTAATGGAATTGATCAAAGCTACACATGTTGGATAAGACATGGTGAGAAAAAAAAAAGGAAACATTAATTTTGAGAATGGTTTGATATATGCTTCAACTGTCTTCGAAACAGATTCATATGAGCCGTACCGAGTTGAGGAGATTGCAAAAGTAGTTGAGGAAGATCTTCGAGATTGTCCTTAAATGTTTGAGAGTTTGTTGAGTGATGCAGAGAAACTATTGTATAATGGTTGTACTAAATTCACAAGACTGTCGACGATATTAAAGTTGTACAACTTAAAAGTGAGTAATAGATGGTCTGATAAAAGCTTCACAGAATTATTAACACTCTTAAAAGATATGTTGCTAGATGATAATGAACTTCCCAATCGAACCTACGAGGCTAAACGGATTTTGTGCTCTATTGGCATGAGTTACGAAAGGATTCATGTGTGTCCTAACGATTGCATTTTATTTTGAAACGAATATGAATTGCTTAAGGCGTGTCTGAAATGCAATGTCTCTCGATATAAGAAGAAAGAATCTACTCCAACAAAAGTCGTGTGGTATTTTCCTATAATACCAAGATTTAGGCACATGTATCGCAGTGAAGAAGATTCAAAACACTTGACATGGCATGCAGATGAAAGAATTAGAGATGGAATGTTTCGACACCCTGCAGATTCCCCATAATGGGCAAAAATTGATCACGAGTATCCTGAATTCAGGATAGAGTCAAGAAATCTAAGACTTGCACTTTCTACTGATGGAATGAATCCATATGGTCTTCAAAGCATCTCACACAGCACGTGGCCTGTGATTTTGTTGATTTATAACCTACCTCCATGGTTATGTATGAAGCGTAAGTTTATGATGTTGTCTCTGTTAATTTCTGGACCCAAACAACCGGGGAATGATATCGACATATACTTGACTCCTTTAATTGAAGATTTAAAACTTATGTTGGAGACAGGTGTGGAAGTTTATGATGGGTATAAGAAAGAATGTTTCAATTTCAGGGCTATGTTGTTCGGCACAATTAATGATTTTCCAGCATATGGTAATTTATCACGATATAGCATTAAAGGTCAATGTGCATGTCCTATATGTGAAGAGAGTACAAATTGGATGCGGTTGAAACATTGTAAGAAGAATGTGTTTCTTGGACATCGTAGATTTTTACTTTATAGTCATCAGTATCGTGGGTGGAGAAATGCATTCAATGGAAAATCAGAGGAAGGTAAAGCTCCTTTAGCACCGACTGGATATCAAATACTTGAAAAAGTACATGGTTTGACCAATAAATTTGGCAAACCTTTTGCGGGAGAGCTGGTCAAAATTGGGTGGAAGAAAAAGTCAATTTTCTTTGAATTTCCATATTGGAAGTCATTGTATATAAGACATTTCCTCGATGTGATGCATATTGAAAAAAAAATGTATTTGATAGTGTTATTGGTACGTTACTCAATGTTCATGGAAAGTCTAAAGATAGCATCAACGCAAGATTGGACTTGGTCGATATGGGAATAAGAAATGAATTGGGTCCCGTAAAGAAAGGAAATCGCACATATCTACCTCCAGCCACTCATACTCTATCTAGAAAGAAAAAAAATTATTTAAATTTCTACACGAAGTTAAAGTTCCATAAGGATACTCTTCAAACATTAAAATTTGGTTTGTATGAAAGACCTCAAGTTAAAAGGTTTGAAGACCCATGATTGTCATATTCTAATGGAGCATTTGCTACCAATAGGTATACATTCCATTTTACCTGAAAAAGTTTGACGAGGCTCAACTAGATTATGTTTATTCTTCTGGGAAATTTGTAGTAAAGTGATCGACCCTCAGAAATTACCAACATTGCAGAGGGAAATTGTTGTTACTTTGTGTAAGCTTGAAATGTATTTCCCACCCTCGTTTTTTGATATAATGGTTCACCTTACTGTTCATCTGGTTAAGGAGACACAACTTTGTGGGTTAGCTTATATGATATGGATGTATCCAATAGAACGATATATGAAAATATTAAAAGGGTACGTAAAAAGTAGAAGCCGACCAGAAGGTTGTATTGCTGAACGGTACATTGTTGAAGAGGCTGTTGAATTTTGTACTGAATATATGTACAATTTTGAATCCATAGGGCTTCTCATGTCTCGTCATTCGGGAAGAATATCAGGAGAAGGGATAATTGGAAGGAGACTACTGACTATATCAAGGACAGAATGGGAGCAGGCACAATTGTATGTTCTACACAATGATGATGAGGTTCAACCGTATGTTACAATACACATGGATCAGTTATCTCGTTTGAACATGAATAGGAATCAAAATTGGATAACTCGAGAGCACAATCGAAGTTTTATAACATGGTTAAAAAATTACATAAAGTCAAAGTTTGATATAGACCCCAGATCAATTTCACAGAGATTGAGGTGGCTAGCAAATGGTCTGAGCTTACATGTCTTTTCTTACACTGGTTATGTTATTAACGGCTACACATTTTATACCAAAGAACAAGATGATCAGACCACTATGCAAAATAGCAGAGTCACTCTCGTAGCTAAAGTGATGCATGTCTCAAGTGCAAAAGACAAAAACCCAATATATGCAAATCTATCATATTTTGGGGTTATCGAGCGCATTTGGGAGTTAGACTACACAATGTTTTGTGTTCCCATATTTGGTTGCAAGTGGGTCAATAATAGTAATGGCATTCGGATTGATGAGTCAGGATTCTTGCTTTTCGATTTTAATAGGGTGGGATACAAAGACGAGCCTTTTATTTTAGCGTCGCAAGCTCAACAAGTGTTTTATGTCACTGATCCTTCTGATGATAAATGGTTTGTTGTCCTATCGACCAATAAAATAAGTGATGATAACAATAATGATGAAGATGTTGGTAATGATCTTTTATTTGCAACATCACAACAACCGCATGAAATTCATTCAACTGATGATGGTTTATATCTTAGAAATGATCATGATGAGGGAATTTGGATTAATCCATCGTTTCGTATTGTAAATGGACAAACAAATGTGAATCCCACCAGGAAAAGAAGAAGGGCATCTTAATGTACATGTTTAATTGTTTTATATAAGCCATGTAATTTGAACTGTGTTAATGTAAATTTAATTGTTTGAACATTTGTTTTATATAAGCATCCATGTATTTGATTTTTTGATTAATTTATTGTCTCATTAATTTATTTTCTACTTATATTTAGCTTGATTTGAGTGTTTTATACAAAGTTCATGTAATTTAATATAAACTAGTAATTTACATGAACTGAACTGAATATAAATTAGTAATTTACATGAAATGAACTGAACTGAACTGAAAAAGAGCCTTAAATATAAAAATAAAACAAGGAGGTCTTTTACAGCGCTTATTTGAGAAAGCGCTGTAAAAGGCTTTAAAAAAAACATTAATATAACATAAGAAAACAATGAGGTCTTTTACAGCGCTTTTTCAAATAAGCGTTGTAAAATAGCCTTTTTAAAATAACGTAAGGAGGCCTTTTAGAGCGTTTTTCCATCAAGCGCTGTAAAAGGCTTTAAAAAAACATTCATATAACATAAGAAAACAAGGAGGTCTTTTACAGTGCTTTTTCAAATAAGCGCTGTAAAAGAGCCTTTTTCCAACAAGCGTTGTAAAAGGCTTTAAAAAAAATATTCATACAATATTAGAAATCAAGGAGGTCTTTTATAGCGCTTATTGGGAAAACCGTTGTAAAAGAGCCTTTTTGAAAATTAAATAAAGACGCCTTTTAAAGCATTTTTCAAACAAGCGTTGTAAAAGGCTTAGGCCTTTTAGAGCACTTTTCTAACAAGCATTGTAAAAGGGTTTTATATATAACAGTAAAGCGCTTCAGTTTCCTCTTCATTATGTAAACTTCACTATCATCTCAACCTTCATCGTTCTTCTCTTCCTTTGCAAACCCTATCATCTCTTCCATTACAAACCTTATTTCCACGATCATCTCCTTCATTTCGAACCTTATTTCCATCCACGATCATCTCTCTCATTGCACACAATATATTTTCATTGAAATACGTAACGTATTTCTTCAAACCATATTTCTGCAAACTTTCTGCGAACCCTCTTTTCTTCGCATTTCGTATTTCTTCGAACCCTCATTATTCAGGTATTGATGTTATTAACTTTTTGTAATCAATAAAATGCATGTTGAGCTTGTTTAAGATATATTGATATGTACTTAGAATACTGCATGTTGAGCTTGTTGAAGTTATACTAAACTGCATGTTGAACTTGTTGTAGTTAAATGGATACCGCCAAAGATTTAGAATGTCAAAATGAAGAAGTTGTCAACATAAGAATTATGAAAATGAAGTCAAACGTGGTGCAACTATAATGCAAAAGGTCATTAAAGCAAGGAGCAATGGCATCAAATTTGAGGTATACTATACTCTGTTTGCTCTGTATTTTTTATCTTTTTTTAATAGTATGTACTTACTATATGAGTTTATTAGGTTGGCTGGAATGAAACTGGTCAGCCAATTGACCCCAATAGCTCCATGTTTGTAAGTTACATTGGGGCTGTTGTTCGACAAAATATCCGAATTACGATTGATGATTGGAGAGATAAGGCGTTGAAGGATGCCAAAGATATACTATGGACTGACATTCAAGTAATTTTTTTGATCCACTCTTTTGTCATTTATAATTTTTTTCATTGAAATACTTTACTTACTCAAACTATATCTTTATTTCGCTTGCAGACTTCTTTTGTTCTTGATGAGGGGAGAAAGAGTTATGTATTGAGAGTTGTTGGGAAAATCCACTGCGGATTTAGATCTCACCTCTCTAATTTCTATCTAAAAGATAGTGAAAGAAATACAAATGTTGAAGCTCCAAGAATATATAAACATTATATATCAAATAATGAATGGAGTGCATTTGTATCCAAACGTTCGGACCCCACGTTTGTCGTAAGTGATTAATTTATTACCATTTGTATTTTATTATTCATATTCGTAGCGTATTTTAAATTTTTACACGATTGCTATTTTTTTTTATATAGAATATTAGTAAGGAAAATCAAGAAAGGGCAAGAAATTCGACACACCCATACAAAAAATCACGTATGGGATATGCACGTCTTGAGCAAAAATTCCTAAGTAATTAAACATCACTTTTATATAATGAAGTAATTTGTATTATAAACTATAGTTTCTAACTAATATTTTGTTTATGATCTTAACGAATAGCGACAAGACACCCAATCCGATCAACCTTTGGGTCGTCATATATTGTGGAAGGAAGCTCGTGTAAATAAAGACAGAGTGGTTGACAATGAATGTCCAAAAAGTAATAGAACTTTGTGTAAGTATATTATCACTTTAATATTTTTTAATATTGTACTTTATCACTTGAATATTGTATTTTAAAAATGATATTGAACTTATCTTTTTAATCCTACATGTATTTTAGGAGACTATCAAACAAAGTTCTGAAAATCAAGAAGGCAACAAGGCTAGTTGTAGGGACATTCTGGGTAAAGTGTTTAATGTTCCTGAGTATTCCGATCAGGTTAGGGGGGAAGAATTTGGTGTAACTCCTAAAAGCTATGTTTCTCAAGAGAAGCGCCAAAATCCTTCCAATGAGGAAGTATTAGAGAAGCTCAAACTCCTTACAGAGCAAGTGGCACTTTTGATGAAGACGAACAAAGACAAGCAACTCCCGGATTAGCTTCAACATGAAATACAAATGGAGAGTGAAACCGCGAGTTGCAACGTCGGACTCAAAAGTATTCCCAAGGTAATTAATTACTTACTTATGTAATTACTTATGTATTAAATATACTTATATATTAACCGTACTTATGTTTTAACCATTGATTTATGGTGTCACTCCATGCGTGTTATACTTGTCCTCCCCTACTCATCGGAAGGTCGGAAAAGGAAAATTGTACAATACTTCGGGAGAAGTATTGCACAATACACCGATCCCTACGGGCCATGTCAAAGTATCACCTGTTATTGCTTTGGAACCAACTGCACCGTTGCCGATACCGGACAACGATGGAGATATGCAGTTTTTGGGCGAAGCAATTGGTAGTTACGTGGCATGGCCCATACATCTTGTTGCCCTCGATAAGGTATATTTAATTAATTGAAATGTATGTTTAATTGATATGTATATTTAATTGCTGATTTTTTCCGCTCCTAACTTTAATTTCACATTTATATGTAGATGCCGAAAAAGTTTGTCACATTTATTCCCTAAGGTTTGTCCTTTTTTCAGATTCAATAAACTAACATTTAACCTCATTTTTGTAGATCCAATTAAATAAACCACCCGTACAGCAAAAAGAAGCCGGCAAACCTCAAAAATTGGAGGGTAATAGAGCTGGCAAACTACAAAAGCTGGAGGGTAATAAAGCTGCCAAAGTTGCAGCTAGAAAACTGGATCAGGGGACAATCGGTCGCTGCTGCTCCTAAAATAAGTCAACCATGCCTTGCTAAATATGGGGCGTGTCTTGACATCCAAGTAAAAAGGAACATGGGCAGCAACGACGATTCGCGCATCATACCCATGAATAAAGCTATATTCGGAGATGAGTATGAAGAATTTCTCAAAAAGGAGCACATTTACGAACTTCTCAACCATAAGGAGCTGAGTGCTACTGTCATCAGCTTGTACATAAGGTAAAAAATACTTTTGATTGCATTTATTGGTAATTAATTAAATGTATTGGTAATTAATCTAGTTTAAAATTTTCATTGAAGGTTTTTGTATGAGAAGGTTGTGTGCACGCGCAAATTGTCAAATAAATACTCATTCTTGTCTCCGCATAAGCTGTCGATGTGCAAACTCAATCCAATAAATGTAAAGAATTACATTGTAGATATGTTATTAGGAAATATAGAAAAGGATAAATTGTTCTTCGCACCATATAATTCAGGGTACGTGATTATATATTATTTATTTATATCTTTTTTAATTGATGAGATTTTAATTTATTAGTTGTGTATAAACAAAATTGCTTAACCAAATTTTTGTTGTTATAGGGCAATTACAACAATCACTCCGATATAAAGACTATGTTCGACACGTAAGTAATATTCATTTATTTCTTACATATATATATAAATAATGTGTTTGTTAATGCTATAATAATCACATTTATTTATTCGATAGTGCTTTACAAGTTTTTCGAGCTCAAAGAGGTGCTACAGTGTCGAAGCAAAAGTCTAATAACATCACATGGATTCCAATAAAAGTTTGAAATATATGCCTTTAAATTTTTATTTACAAATATATGCCTTTACGATCAATGCACAAATATTTTTATTGACTTATATATTTTATTTTACAGTGCCCTCATCAAACAAACAACATCGACTGTGGGTACTATGTATTACGATTCATGAAGGAGATTGTTGACAGGAATAAAACTATTATCTCAAAAACGGTACGGTATTTTCATTATATGATTTTCATATATAAATTATCTATATATTTGATTCTAATTTAATATGTTCAATTTTTATATTGCACAGTACTTTGACAATTCCAGCTCATCATACTCTGAGGAAGATCTAATGGAATTAAAAAAAGAATGGTGTCAGTATGTGCTTGAAATGAACATTATTTGATTTTCTGGGAAATAGCATGCTGCAAGGGATCTGAATATTATATGGTAGCTAGTTATATTAAGTGTATTATGTTAGTTATATGTATATGATCATATGACACAATATATGAACATGTATATGAATATGTGTTGTTGTACAATATATATCCATTGTATATGTAGTTAATTAAGTTATATATATGTATCTGAATGTTTTATTGTAAATTAATATATAAAGTAAAGTTATAGAGTTCTGTTTTTGTCTACTGATTGTGTGAACTGATTTTGAATATGTATTTGAATATGTTTTGGTGTTGTGTGAACTGATTGTGAATTGATTCTGGGTCAAATTAATTTTGAAAAAAAATGCCATAAAAAGCTAAAAAGCGCTTTTCAAAAATTCATATACTGGGTGTGCATTTTATAGCGCTTTTTCAAAAAAGCGCTGTAAAATTTGCACCTATAATGCATATACTGGGTGCACATTTTACAGCTCTTATTGGAAAAAGCGTTGTAAAAGGTGCACCCAATATATGAATTATATGTGCATATTTTACGGCGCTTTTTTAAATAAGCGCTGTAAAATGTGCATGATAATGCATATTATGTGCGCGCATTTTACAGCGCTTTTTTGAAAAAGCGCTGTAAAATGTGCATAATAAACGTGCATTATATCTACATGTTTTATAGCGCTTTATTTTTTTAAAAAAAGCGTTGTGTTTTTTACAACGCTCGATTCCATAATGCTTTTTTTTAAAAAAAACGCTATAAGTGGATTAAAAAAAGCGCTGTAAAATCCTATTTTTCGCGTAGTGAAAATAGGTTGCAGGAGTGGAATCATGTTAATACTAATGATGCCGTTGCTTTTCAAAACCAGATGGAGCATTTGGGTTTGTCTGATACTTCTTCTCTTTATTGGAATAATCATAACAGCAGCAACACAGCAACAGGTTTGGGTGTTTGGAGTGATCAACCTAATAATATTGGTCCTTCTGTTACTTCTCTGATCTAGAAGAAAAAAAAATGAAGCATCCTTTTCAAACTATCTATTTAAGCTCTTTTTTTTCTTTATTAGGCTTCTCTTTATTGCTGAAAAATGCTGCTTTTGTTTTTCTTTTTGTTTTTCCTTTGGAGTCAATTGGGTTAATTTGGTTTACTTACATATTGAGAGAGAAAAAGAAAAAGATAGTTAAAGGTGAAATGGGAAAGGTAAAGGTGAGAGAGAGAGTTTAGGATCGGAGAGATCATGTCAGCTGTAAATATATTCAACTTGTTAGTTTTTATCTGTAAACAAGGTTGATAATTTGGTTATATATTGGGCTGAGAGGAACCTCGGATCCTCTTTTTCTCTCATCAACATCTTCTGAAACAGTGTTCTCATCTGGAGATTGATTCATGAAGATTGGTGCAAGTTCTCCTTTGTTGATTGAGTAAGTTGGTCTTTTTCATTAATTTTGTAATGTATATATATGCAATGACATATCCTTTGTTTTTATTACTTAATGTATATTGTGATTAGTTAGGGTGATGTGGGGGGTTACTCACTATATGAAAGAAACTCTAATGTTGGTTTCTTTTGTAATGTATTGTCATTAGTTCCTTAATTCATGACTGGAACTAATATGTAATGGAGATTAATGAGGATATAATATGGTATAGGAGGAGGGGAGATTAATTAGTTAGTTTGATTTGGGTGATTAATGTATGTGGGATTGGTTTGTTTGTGTGGTTTCTCATTTTCATCTATTGGGAATTCTAAGAAAACTTTGGATGCAAAGAGTATTAAATTCTATTAATAATATTTATTATTATTATTATTATTATTATTATTATTATTTTATACTCTAGACAAATTCACATTAAAGAGTATAGATCCAAGCATATAGATCCTGAAATTAATGGTGTGAAAGTGTATGTGGGCTAGTCTGGCTCAAAAGTGTTACACACAATAGGAATTTAAGCTGCAGAACTCGGACTCATATGTTGTCCTTTAGTGGCAGGGGATACTTCCTCTATATTCATTCAATTCAGGTGCCTAGAACCATAGAGCTAGCTGACACAGAGATTTATCAAAATCAATATTTTTTTTTTGTTACATTATTCATGGTACTCATTTACATCTCTTTTTTCACTCTCTTATTTTCTCTCCACTATATCTTATGTATGTTTGATTAATTAGCTTTTCAAAAACAAATTTCTATTTTAAAAAAGAGAAAATCAGAGATGTAACAATTGACACTATAAATGCATTTCACACAAGAAATTCTCAACAATTGACATGTCAATTCACTCTATACACAATTACTTTTTATATTTTATGTCAATTCATCTCGTGTGTCGTGTGACTACACACTGCATTTCTATCGCCTCATGCAAATGTGAATTGCTTAATGCTAACGTGATTCAAGCATTATTAGTCTTCTTCTTATTAATTTTGTAGTGCACCGGCTGAGTAATTTCACTAATTAATTGATCTTGAATATTTGCTTTTCTTCAAATGCACCACCCTACTCATTTCAAACATTCATATCCAAGCCACATTACATTATCAGTGTTTTTGGTTCTAATAGTAATTTTATTTTAAATAAATTTTATGTTAGAATGTATTCTCTTCATAAAAGCTTGTCCACAGCTCAGCTTAAGTTGAAATTCATTTTGCATGCAACAGTTATTCTACACGAAAACAACCTCTCACAAGATTAGTATATCAAATTTTTTTGTAACAAGTTTTTGTGTTTGAAATTCAATTTGACATAAATAAAATCATCAATACTTAAATACATAATTTTTATACACATATTTAACATTTTATTTTATCTTTATGTATCTTTTACTATCAAATCACAAATATATCACATCCTTCTATTTATTTCTATTGAAGTATTTTTGTGTCTATATCAAAAACATAACTATTTTTTTAAGGATGAAATATTTAAATTTGAATCATTAGCATATCTTTTTAGGGCATAAATTAACATTTTTCATAACTAAAATTTAGACTTCTTTGTTATATATTTTTAAAATAATGATTTTAGTATTTCGTAATTTAGGTATTAATTATTAGAGATTTTTAAGAAAATAAAA
>JBBPBS010000235.1:2389179-2419848 GCA_037974835.1 Cicer judaicum | reverse complement strand
ATTTAAAAATAAAAATAAGTTATTAGAAAAGATATTTTTTTAGAAGCTACTAAAAATGACTTTTTATTTTAAGTAACTTTTATATTACTTTTCATCAATTTAAAAATTTGTAATACACAAATACAAACTTTTAAAAGTATTTATTTTAAATAATAATAAATTTACAAAAAAAATATAGTATAATAAATGCATTCTTAATATATATAATGAAAATTTAGAGAATGACTTGAAACACCAAAAGGCATAAATAAATTAAAAACCTCAAATGATGATACTTAATTATCTTCAAATATTTAATTGGAGACTTGAGCTTTTTTTGAGTTTATTTAAGTTTTGTTAAAAAAAATCATACGTAGTAACAAATTCATTATTTTTGAAATGATTATTACCATTTATATAGCTTGAAAATTAGTATAAATATTTAATAGTCAGATGAGTATGTAATAGTTGGGGCGCGAATATACCAAATAAATCAATAATGATTTATATGAAGTATGCATTAGACTCAATCTAAATCAAACTTTTTTATACGAAGTCAAATCATTGTTTTTTTCTTAAATCTTAATTAGATAAAAAAAAATGTTAAACTACATACTATTGAAAAAGCCTATTAGAATCTACAAACTTTGGATTGTTTAATTAAATATAGATAATTTTGTATTCCCTATTATTATTATTATTAAGTTTTTTTACTTTGTGCTAAATTGTAAATTTAAATATATTATTATAGAACTGAATTGAAATAGAATGATAATATTAAATATTAAAATATAATTTAATTATATTTATTGGTATATTAACTTTTTATTCTAACTAAGTATGTATTCATCACTTATCACTTGTAACTTGTAAAATTTCGAAAAAGTAGGTAAAATCATAAAAATTAATCTAAGACATGTTCCAATTAGTGAGTGTTCCAAATTTTATAATTTTTATAATTAATTAAAAAGAAAATTAATTATAAAATTACAACCTTGTTATTAGAGCCTTGTTATTAGAAGAGGGGGTGCATATGGTATGAATATGATAGAGAGAGTGAGTAAGGAAGGAACCACCACAACCATGGAAACAACCGAGTCTACAAACCTACCCATTACTTTAACTTCTTCAATATCTCTCTCAAAAATTTGTAAAAAAACCATATCTAATAAAATAGAAAATCTGATTGAGTATTCTTACGTTCCAGAGGATGCTCAAATCATTGAAACCATACCTCCCCTTCTAAGCCCATATAATATCTTCAAGAGACAAAGATCCATCACTAGATCCATTAGAAACCTTATCTCCACAAATCGTCCACATATGAAGGAATATGTACAGTCATCTCGACTGGATCAGTGTAGTCTTAAAGCAACAAATCAGGAACAATACGTCGATTTAGAGATTCCTCATAATCTCATAAATCACTGGAAAGCTGAAGGTTACACATCTCTACACTTTGGAGTCGTAAGGCTAATCCTTTCTCTCCATGGAAGGAAAAATCAGCCTGTCTTCTGCAAGATAACTCTCCTAGATTCGAGCTACTTACACTACGAAAATGCTGTCATAGGGACTGTCCTGACATCACTTCATGCTAGAAGTGTGGTCCTCACTATCTTCCCTAATTACAATGTGAGTCTCAATGACATAACTCTTTCTACGAGGCTGAAGGTCCAAGTTCAAATAACTGGATCTGATCAAGTCCCAAAAGCCTTGTCTGCAACTCTTCATCATCAGATAATCTACCGTCTCCAAAATCATTCCATAGATCTGCCACTTTCTGGATGTTCTTCTGATTCACTATTGATCGTCACCAATAGAGAAGAAGACATACCCTTCATCGTCCAGATCCCAAGGAGAATCACAAGAGAGGAATTAACCCAACTAATTCCCCTGGAATGGATAACAAACTATGAAAAACTCCACCAAGACAAAGACCAATACAATCCCAAGAAGCCACTTTCAGGAGATCTGTTGACAGAACTATTAAAATAATCTTCAAAAAACCAGACGAAGGATCAAGCTCGGCCTCTCCTATTTTCCAGACCATGATGATACAACCAATACTCGAAGAAGATTGGTGTACCATTCATGTTGTCACTGCTAAAGGAGAACCCATCTATACAGACAAGATAGATGGTCATTTCATCTGGGATGTAGATCCCAATAAGTGTGACCCAGGATGTGATTGTTGGTTGCATGACGATGATATCGACAGAGATATCATCCTTCCCAAAAGAAAAGGGACATGTAGACCACCTCATCCACCAAGGAGAAACCCGAATCCTGAGAATGGTCCATGGGTAGGGATCCATGATAGGAAGAAGCCTCTTCCTATCTACAAAGAAGCACTTAAAATTCTCAGAAAAGAAAAGTTGTTGCCGCCAAATGACCCTACTCTTGTTTCTTGGTCACCTTTAGATTATTGTAAACCTCTAGACCCTCCAAAAATTATCCAGCCAATTCCTTGTTTCATGTACTCAGCTACAACCGAATATGACCAACAATTTCCTGCTCTAGAAAGGAAGGTGGACCCGATTACTAACAGATCATCCAAACCTTTCATTCAGCCCAATGAAGTCCAGCCTGACGGAAAGCTCAAAACTTTAACCCAAGCTGAAGAGGTTCTAAATTGGCAATCAGAAAAAATGGTTGCTCAAAATGACTCTCTTCAAAATCTAAACAGAAAAATAGATAAGATCGTAGAAAAGATAGAAGAAACAGATGACGATCTCAAATTTCTGTCTCAAAAAATGCAGAAGCATTACACGACCTTAAAAGCCCAAGTCTCTCAGTTAGAGCGTGATTTGAGAAAGATGTTGGATGAAAGAACTTTTGGCCAAGATTTTGACCGAAAGGAAAGAGCATTCAGAAGTCTACAAACCCAAGTAAAAGAGATTGATGACTTCTTGAGAGCCTCCAAAGAGGAAGAACTAAAACCCGTTGAGGATCCCTTCCTCAACCCTCCTAGTTTTCCATCCTACTTCTCACGTCCAAGAAAGGTATCCCCTTTTTACCCTACCTATGCATCATCACCTCCAGATTATGTCAAATACATACCCTCAGCCTATAGACCAAAACCAGATAGAACTACCAAAACCTCGACATCCAAGTCCAAGGAAAAAACTACTTGTTTAAGCGTATCATCCTCTGATTCTCAAGATGTTGTTGAAATGCAAGGATAAAAAATCCAAATTCAAATTCAAATTCAAATTCCAAATTCGTTAAGGCTTGCAAAAATCCCTACTTAGAGATCAAGTGCAAGGATAAAAAATGCAGTTGTTCAACAAGAAAGAAGCAACATCATAAAAGTTTCACCAAACCTTCCAAGATCTTCAAGAAGGTGAGGAAAAGGAAAGCTTTAAAGTTTTTCAGAAGGAAGTCGTTCAGAGGAAAGAAAGAAAATCAAAGATGCTTTGTTTGTGGAGAAAAAGGACATTTTTCTAAAAGATGCCCCAACAAATCCAACAAGGCTGCCAAAATGATCAATTCTCTCCAACCACTAGAAGGCGATCTGGAATCCTTGTTTTCTAAACAAAGCTCTGTTGATGAAGACACAATTTTCGCTCTTCAAGACTCCTCCTCAGATAACTCTTATTCAGATGAAGCTACATCTACTGAATCAGGAGATGACAGACGTTTTCCTATTTACTCATTCAAAGAAATAGGAAGCACCTTACCTACTCCTCCTCTCCCTTGTGTTGAAATCCATGTCCTCGCCTCAAAATTTTCTCATCCCAAAAAAGTCATAGCTTACATGGACACTGGTGCACAGATAACAATGATGAACCCAAGCATTCTCCCTACAGAAGCATGGGCGAAGCATGCTGCATACTTTGTAGCAGCAGATGGCGAAACTTTCAGAACAGATCTGATGATGAAAGAAAATATTGGTATCAGATTCTTCCCAGAATGCATAGTTTGGACAAGGGTCATTGGTAGCAGCCTCCCAAATAAAGATATTGTTGTTGGAATGGATGTTTATTCAGCAGCAAATAGGCTCCAGATTCTCCCTACAGGAATCAAATACAAACGAGAATTTAAACCCTACTCAGGAATATTAAAGTTATATTCCCTTACCGAAGTTCCTGCTGGGTATGAAGAAATCAAATCTAAACTGCTGAAACTCTGTGCGGACAATCATGGGGAATTCTCTCATCCAAAACCGTTATGGACAAACAAAGACTTCTTTGTCCAACTTCCCTTCAAGCTCAATGAAGATATCAATCCAACCAAAGCTACTCATCCAGGAATGAGCCCGTCGGACTTAGCTTTGGCCCGGGAAGAATGCAACCAGCTGCTCAAACTAGGACTGATAGAGCCCACGAAATCTGAATGGGCTTGCCAAGCATTTTATGTAGAAAAAAGGTCTGAGAAAATAAGAGGGAAAAAGAGGTTGGTAATTGACTATAAACCTCTTAATCATTTTTTGAAAGACGATAAATTTCCTATTCCAAAGACCTCTTCCTTAAACATCTTCCTCAAAGATGCTCAGATCTTCTCAAAGTTTGATATGAAGTCAGGATTTTGGCAACTGGGTGTTGAACCCAAGGATCGTTACAAAACGGCGTTCTACATTCCTAATGCCCAATACCAATGCACAGTATTACCATTTGGGCTTAAGGTAGCTCCCTCGCTATTTCATAAGGCCATGACAAAAAAATTTGAGCCTATCCTCGATAGTATTCTCGTCTACATCGACGATGTCTTGCTGTTCTCAAAAGATGAAAAAGCTCATAAACAGTTATTGGGCAAATTCTTCAAAATAACCCAAGACCATGGAATAATGCTCTCTGAAAAGAAAAGCCAGCTAGCCCAAACAGAGATTGATTTTCTAGGGATGCATTTTTCTCAAGGGAAATATCAGCCTCAACCTCACATTGCTGAAGAATTGTTAAATTTCCCTGATGAAATTCTCACCACCAAACAAATTCAGCAATTTCTTGGTATAATTAATTATATCAGAAATTTCATCCCAAAGCTTGCCAGATATACAAGCCCACTGTCACAATTGCTTAGGAAAAATCCTCCGCCATCGGAATCATAGCATACTGAAGCCGTCAAGACCTTGAAGAAAATTGCACAAACTCCACCTGCCCTAAAGATTCCAGGAAATGGAAAAAGAATTCTACAAACCGATGTGAGTGATCATTATTGGGGCGCGGTCTTAATAGAAGAAATTAATGGAGTAAAGCATTATTGTGGTCACGCGAGTAGTCAATTCAAGGAAGCCGAAAAACATTACCACACCACTTACAAGGAAGCACTTGCCGTCAAATTAGGAATCCAAAAATTTGATTTCCACTTGAGGGGTTACCAATTTGAAGTTCAAATGGATAATTCTTCTTTTCCCAGGATTCTCGAATTTAAAAACAAGATGCCTCCAGATCCACAAGCTCTTAGGCTCAAAGATTGGTTTTCGAGATATGATTTTACTGTAAAACACATCAAAGGAAATCAAAATCTGATTCCTGATTTACTTTCCAGGCCTATGAAACCTATCCAGGTCATCACTAAAAAACACATTTTCCCACTCATTTTTATGGTCAAACCACTACCAGCACATAGCTCTACCATCAAGGATTTCCCTCCTGGAGTAGACTTGTCTTTCTCCCCATCTCAGCTCAAAGAGTACGCTAGGAACAACCTCTTTTACTTCATGACCAAGATTATGAAGGACATGAGAAAGTTTTCGGATCAGTCTCCCTTTTAGATAGACACACCCTTTTATTTACCATTTAAGATAGATCCACAACTTAAGTTTACTAAAAACCATTTGTGGTATATCTGGTGTGCAACTAGTCTGTATGTCATGCCTGCCTATGTTCCGACTGAAGCAATGTACAACCATCTGATGGATCCAAAGAATCACAAATCATTAATATGGACTGTACTTGAATGGTACTCTCCACTGGAATAGTGGAGGAAACAATTAGAATCAGTCTTAGAAGAAGTTAAAGGAAGGAAATTAGCACAGGATGCTATAAGCAAACTTAAAACGGTCTTCATCATACACAGGCCATATCAGATTGATTCCAGGACTAAGCTTCTCATTAGTTTGAATTATGTTGATGTATGGGAAACCATTTACGATTATCCTTCAAGTTTAAAAGTCATAAAAGAATTAATAGATTATCTCAATTTTATTAATATCTATCAAGAAAAAACTCAGGTTGATACAACTTGTATTAGTCATGGAAATCTTCATTCCCAGTGGCAACCAGTTAACCCTAAAGAAGTCCAAGGAGAAGGTCATAAAATTTTCAAGAGGTCCCAATGGCTGGAAGTGGAAATTCAAGTTGGAGAAAGCTCTACTCAACAAGAACAAAACACGACAATAAAAATTGAACAACAATTTGCAGCAATGAATTTTGAAGAAAATTCAATGAATCTTGACACTTCAGAGAGTCTTCATGAAGAATCTTTGAGGGAAATACTAGAGGACATCTGGCAGTATAAGCCAAACTATTTTCGTAATTATCTCACTGAAGGATATTTGTCTGATCAGAATATGTCTCCAAGTCACGAGCCTATCCGTAAGGGATAATGAGTCACGAGAATCATGAACATGTGTCAAAAGAGTCATGTATTGTACTGTATAATTATTGTATTTCATATGCCATTGTAAAATAGTGAAAATAATGTGGCAAAATAGTCCAAATGTGTCATAATCATGTCTATATGGCATAATAGTCAAAAGGTATCATAATTATGTCTTCCATAATGACATTATAGTCAAAAGATGTCATAATTATGGCAAGATAGTCAAAAGTTGTCATGATTGTGTCTCCCATCATGATAAAGCATTCCAATAATGCTTATCTTGGCATGATCATGAATAGTTTGTATTTTGTCCCTTATGTAACTCCTTGGCTATATAAGGAGGTGTGTTGTAACATTTGGAGGCAGAGTGAACTTGAAATAAAATCCTAAGTGTTCTTGTATACTAAGATGTTCCTCTAAGTTTTCTTTTCTTTCTGAAAGCTCTAGCTATTATGTTTATAACATAAGCCCAAATGGTAATATTGTCCATTGGTATTGCGCATTAGGAATGCAGAACGCCGTTTTGTAACGATCCTTGGGTTCAACACCCAGTTGCCAAAATCCTGACTTCATATCAAACTTTGAGAAGATCTGAGCATCTTTGAGGAAGATGTTTAAGGAAGAGGTCTTTGAAATAGGAAATTTATCGTCTTTCAAAAAATGATTAAGAGGTTTATAGTCAATTACCAACCTCTTTTTCCCTCTTATTTTTTTAGACCTTTTTTCTACATAAAATGCTTGGCAAGCCCATTCAGATTTCGTGGGCTCTATCAATCCTAGTTTGAACAGCTGGTTGCATCCTTCCCAGGCCAAAGCTAAGTCCGACGGGCTCATTCCTGGATGAGTAGCTTTGGTTGGATTGATATCTTCATTAAGCTTGAAGGGAAGTTGGACAAAGAAGTCTTTGTTTGTCCATAACGGTTTTGGATGAGAGAATTCCCCATGATTGTCCGCACAGAGTTTCAGCAGTTTAGATTTGATTTCTTCATACCCAGCATGAACTTCGGTAAGGGAATATAACTTTAATATTCCTGAGTAGGGTTTAAATTCTCGTTTGTATTTGATTCCTGTAGGGAGAATCTGGAGCCTATTTGCTGCTGAATAAACATCCATTCCAACAACAATATCTTTATTTGGGAGGCTGCTACCAATGACCCTTGTCCAAACTATGCATTCTGAGAAGAATCTGATACCAATATTTTCTTTCATCATCAGATCTGTTCTGAAAGTTTTGCCATCTGCAGCTACAAAGTATGCAGCATGCTTCGCCCATGCTTCTGTAGGGAGAATGCTTGGGTTCATCATTGTTATCTGTGCACCAGTGTCCATGTAAGCTATGACTTTTTTGGGATGAGAAAATTTTGAGGCGAGGACATGGATTTCAACACAAGGGAGAGGAGGAGTAGGTAAGGTGCTTCCTATTTCTTTGAATGAGTAAATAGGAAAACGTCTGTCATCTCCTGATTCAACAGATGTAGCTTCATCTGAAGAAGAGTTATCTGTGGAGGAGTCTTGAAGAGCGAAAATTGTGTCTTCATCAACAGAGCTTTGTTCAGAAAACAAGGATTCCAGATCGCCTTCTAGTGGTTGGAGAGAATTCATCATTTTGGCAGCCTTGTTGGATTTGTTGGGGCATCTTTTAGAAAAATGTCCTTTTTCTCCACAAACAAAGCATCTTTGATTTTCTTTCTTTCCTCTAAACTGCTTCCTTCTGAAAAACTTTAAAGCTTTCCTTTTCCTCACCTTCTTGAAGATCTTGGAAGGTTTGGTGAAACTTTTATGATGTTGCTTCTTTCTTGTTGAACAACTGCATTTTTTATCCTTGCACTTGATCTCTAAGTAGGGCTTTTTGCAAGCCTTAACGAATTTGGATTTTTGCTGTACGATCTTTGAGAAATGCTGGTGCAATCTACACAGCTTTTCAAGTGCTTCTAATGTTATCTGATGAATCTGGCTGAGACTCAAAACTTTGATATCCCTATGGGATGCTGCTATCATCTTATGGATTTATGGCTGTAGTTCTTGAGGCAATGAAGAGATATATGTATTTTTTAGACTATGATCATTAAATCCATTAAGGACATAATATCTCTGAGTCATTCTTTAATAATGTCTTTCAAGATCTTTGACTTTGAGCGAGCAGCACCTCATCTCATAGAACTCTTGTCTGTTCTTTCTGTCGAATATCTCCATATCTCCGATAAATTCACCGTGAAGAATTCCAAGGACAGCAGCAATGTTTACTAGTCTGAGTACATGAAACAAGGAATTGGCTGGATATTTTTTGGAGGGTCTAGAGGTTTACAATAATCTAAAGGTGACCAAGAAACAAGAGTAGGGTCATTTGGCGGCAACAGCTTTTCTTTTCTGAGAATTTTAAGTGCTTCTTTGTAGATAGGAAGAGGCTTCTTCCTATCATGGATCCCTACCCATGGACCATTCTCAGGATCCGGGTTTCTCCTTGGTGGATGAGGTGGTCTACATGTCCCTTTTCTTTTGGGAAGGATGATATCTTTGTCGATATCATCGTCATGCAACCAACAATCACATCCTGGGTCACACTTATTGGGATCTACATCCCAGATGAAATGACCATCTATCTTGTCTGTATAGATGGGTTCTCCTTTAGCAGTGACAACATGAATGGTACACCAATCTTCTTCGAGTATTGGTTGTATCATCATGGTCTGGAAAATAGGAGAGGCCGAGCTTGATCCTTCGTCTGGTTTTTTGAAGATTATTTTAATAGTTCTGTCAACAGATCTCCTGAAAGTGGCTTTTTGGGATTGTATTGGTCTCTGTCTTGGTGGAGTTTTTCATAGTTTGTTATCCATTCCAGGGGAATTAGTTGGGTTAATTCCTCTCTTGTGATTCTCCTCGGGATCTGGACGATGAAGGGTATGTCTTCTTCTCTATTGGTGACGACCAATAGTGAATCATAAGAACATCCAGAAAGTGGCAGATCTATGGAATGATTTTGGAGACGGTAGATTATCTGATGATGAAGAGTTGTAGACAAGGCTTTTGGGACTTGATCAAATCCAGTTATTTGAACTTGGACCTTCAGCCTCGTAGAAAGAGTTATGCCATTGAGACTCACATTGTAATTAGGGAAGATAGTGAGGACCACACTTCTAGCATGAAGTGATGTCAGGACAGTCCCTATGACAACATTTTCATAGTGTAAGTAGCTCAAATCTAGGAGAGCTATCTTGCAGAAGACAGGCTGATTTTTCCTTCCATGGAGAGAAAGGATTAGCCTTACGGCTCCAAAGTGTAGAGCTGTGTAACCTTCAGCTTTCCAGTGATTTATGAGATTCTGAGGAATCTCTAAATCGACGTATTGTTCCTGATTTGTTGCTTTAAGACTACACTGATCCAATCGAGATGACTGTACATATTCCTTCATATGTGGACCATTTGTGGAGATAAGGTTTCTAATAGATCTAGTGATGGATCTTTGTCTCTTGAAGATATTATATGGGCTTAGAAGGGGAGGTATGGTTTCAGTGATTTGAGCATCCTCCGGAACGTAAGAATACTCAATCAGATTTTCTATTTTATTAGATATGGTTTTTTTTACAATTTTTTGGGAGAGATATTGAAGAAGTTAAAGTAATGGGTAGGTTTGTAGACTCGGTTGTTTCCATGGTTGTGGTGGTTCCTTCCTTACTCACTCTCTCTATCATATTCATACCATATGCACCCCCTCTTCTAATAACAAGGTTGTAATTTTATAATTAATTTTCTTTTTAATTAATTATAAAAATTATAAAATTTGGAACACTCATTAATTGGAACATGTCTTAGATTAATTTTTATGATTTTACCTACTTTTTCGAAATTTTGCAAGTTACAAGTGATAAGTGATGAATACATACTTAGTTAGAATAAAAAGTTAATATACCAATAAATATAATTAAATTATATTTTAATATTTAATATTATCATTCTATTTCAATTCAATTCTATAATAATATATTTTAATTTACAATTTAGCACAAAGTAAAAAAACTTAATAATAATAATAATAATAATAGGGAATACAAAATTATCTATATTTAATTAAACAATCCAAAGTTTGTAGATTCTAATACGCTTTTTCAATAGTATGTAGTTTAACATATTTTTTTTTTTTATCTAATTAAGATTTAAGAAAAAAACAATGATTTGACTTCGTATAAAAAAGTTTGATTTAGATTGAGTCTATTGCATACTTCATATAAATCATTATTGATTTATTTGGTATATTCGCGCCCCAACTATTACATACTCGTTATCTGACTATTAAATATTCACCACAACATTTTGGTCCTACGGCAACGCTTAATTTTTTATGGTAAAAACACTGTTCTCGTAGAGGTAAATAGGCAACAGTTTTACAAATTCGTTGCAGTAGAACATGAAATTTTATAATTTCTACAACAACACTAAAAAACTGTTCTCGTTGTTTATTGACATCTTTACGCAACATTTATTCACCGTTGTTCTTTAGTTTTTAAAAAAACTGTTCTTGTAGGTACTCATGAAATATAAAAAACACTTTTTTTAAGTTAATTTTTTATAGCGCCAAATATGTTTCCTAAAACAAATCCTTCAAATTTTCCCTCTCTTGAAACCCTATTCAGATTTTCAACCATTCTCATTTTTCCTCTCTTGAAACCCTATCTCAGTTTTTCAACAAGAAAGCATTGTCACTTTCCCTCTCTTGAAACCTAGCAACCCAGCCTTCTCTCAGCAACCTAACAACCCGTCTCCAGCGTAACCCGTAACCTGTCTCCGGCGTAACCCGGCGTAACTCGTCTCATTCGCGTAACCCGTAACCCGTCTCAGCCTTTTCTCTCATTTGCGTAACCCGTCTCCGGCGTTACCAACTTCGTTCAAGGTATGTATTTTATATTTTCTCATTTTCCCTCTCTTGAAACCCTATTTTGCTCTGCTATTAGGTTTAATTTTGCTACGAAATGGTTGAAAATCTGAATTCCTATTTTCGCTTATTTTGCTTATTGAAAATCTGAATTCCTATTTTTGCTTATTGAAAATCTGAAATCTGAATTCCTTATTTCACTAAAATCTGAATTCCTTTATGTTTCTTTATTTATCATGGTTTCCTTACACAATTAGGATTAGGAGTTTTCTTTTTCTATTGATGGGGTATATATCTGACAGTAAAAAAGTTTTGATTTCGGAGTATATATTGTATTCCTGTAGTTTTGATTTTGGAGTATTTTGATTTTGCTTGTCAAGATAGATTAGGAGTATATACTGTATTCCATAGTACTAAAAGTAAAAAAGTTTTGATTTTGGAAAATTCCTATAGGTTTGAAGGGCCACACAGTGCAGAATCACTTGCAGAGTTTGTAAATACAGAAGGAGGTACTATTTGCAGTTTTGAAGTCATGTGCTATAATACTAACATGTTTGTATAAGTTCTAAGGAAGCATAGTGCCTTCCCACATAAATATCATTAATAACCATCCTTTAGCATCACAACTTTTTTTTAAATTATTTTACTGTAGGGCATATTTTTTGAGATACTAGTGTTTTAGGTTTCATGTCGTAAATCATCCAAATCTGCACACATCTATTTTTTTAGTTTGTATGACGATGTTGAGCATACTTGTGAGCATGGTTTGCTTGTCCCCTTTTTTTCTTCTGTGTATTATATTTGCAATTGTACTATTATAGTAAGATTTCCTAACGAGAGGTTTTGACTTACAGTAACCAATGTAAAAATTGCTACTGCTCCATCTAGTATATAGTTGTAATAAGTTGTTTGTTGGTTATTTCGATACAAGCAATTACTGAACTGTTAGTTAATCTAATTAGATCTCAAACTGCAGTATATGAACACAAGTGCGATAGTATGATACATTTGCATTGATAATTTGCTCTAAACTATGAATTGGCAGCATCATGATTTTGCATTGATAATTGGCTGCATTATGAGTGTTACTTGTATTTTTCATACTTCTGCTATATGTTATATGAGTGTTACTTCTTCATTATGAGAATTTATTGATTTTGCATTGATAATTGGCTGCATTATGAGTGTTACTTGTATTTGTCATACTTCTGCTATATGTTACATGAGTGTTACTTCTGCATTATGAGAATTTATTGATTTTGCATTGATAATTGGCTGCATTATGAGTGTTACTTGTATTTGTCCTATATGGTAGTCTCCTCATAAACTCGATGGACAAGGAATGGACAAAATTGGCTAGAACGAGTAAAGAGTATCAAAACGGTGTAGATTTTTTCCTAGATTATGCATACACCAAAGGAAACCCAATGATCTTAATGATGATCATGTGAATGAAGAGGATCAAATTGATGAACTACTTTTTGAAAGATTTAGAGATGTTATACAAGAAGAATGTGAATTTAATGAAGGCCTCAACGAAGATGCAAAAAAGTTTTATAATCTAGTCGAAGAAGCCAAACAAGAGTTATATCCGGGTTGCAAAAACTTCTCAAAATTGTCGTTCACAATTCGGCTATATTTATTGAAGTGTTTGTATGGTTGGAGCAATGAATCATTTAATGCTCTCTTAGAATTGTTGAAAGAAGCTATGCCTTCACTGAACATCCCCGATACGTTCAATAAAACTAAAGGCATGATAAAGGACTTAGGGTTGGATTATAAAAAGATCGATGCCTGCCCTAATGATTGCATGATCTATTGGAAAAATTATGAGAATGAAACATCTTGCCATGTTTGCGGTGCTCCACGTTGGAAGGAAATTGCTGAAGGAAACCATCAAGTTGGAAAAAATCATGAATCTTATAAAGTTTCAGCTAAAATATTAAGACATTTTCCCTTGATTCCTAGACTTCAAAGGTTGTTTATGTGTTCAAAGACGGCTAGCTCATTAAGGTGGCATGAAGAAGAGCGTGTGAAAGATGGGAAGTTGAGGCATCCTGCAGATGGGGAAGCATGGAAAGAATTTGATAAACGTCATCCAGACTTTGCTTTAGACTCACGTAATATCAGACTTGGATTATGCAGCGACGGATTTAATCCCTTCAGAACTATGAATGTGTCTCATAGTACTTGGCCTGTGTTATTAATACCATATAACATTCCACCTTGGTGTTGCATGAAGGCTGAGTATTCTATGTTGTCTTTATTAATACCTGGACCTCAATCGCCAGGGAATAATATTGATGTGTACCTTCAACCATTGATTGAAGAGCTAAAGGTGTTATGGGATTTGGGAGTAGAAACATATGATGCATCACTAAAGCAAACATTCCAAATGCGAGAAAGTCTCTTGTGGACTATTAGTGACTTTCCTGGGTATGCTATGTTAAGTGGGTGGAGTACAAAAGGGAAACTTGCATGTCCTGGTTGTAATTATAACACTGATTCAACATATTTGAAGCATAGTCGAAATATGTGTTATATGGGTCATCGTGCTTTTTTGCCTATGGATCATAAATATAGATCAAATGCAAGGGATTTCAATGGAAGAATAGAAAATAGGCCACCACCAGAATTGTTAAAAGGGGAAGATATCTTTGATTTGTTAGAAGGCTTTAACAATGCATTTGGTAAGATGCAAAAGAAATGTAATGATGGTCCATGGAAGAAAAAATCTATTTTTTTTGAGTTGCCATATTGGAAGCACAATATTTTACCCCATAATCTTGATGTTATGCACATAGAGAAAAAAATATTTGATAATATAATTGGAACTTTGTTGGATATCCCAAGAAAGACAAAAGATCATGAAAAAGCTCATTTAAATTTACAAGACATGGGAATTAGAAAGAAACTTCACCCTAAAGAGTTAGATCAAGGTAAAAAGATAGTGTTTGCAAAAGCATGTTTTTCCATGACTGCAAAGGAAAAGACTACTTTTTGTTCTGTATTATAAAAAGCAAAAATACATGATGGATGTGCTTCAAACATTTCAAAATGTGTTCAACTTGCTGAAAGAAAAGTTAGTGGATATAAGAGTCATGATGCACATTTCATGTTGCATTACTTGCTTCAAGTAGCTGTGAGAAGTGCAATGTCTAACCATGTTGCTCACCGTTTAATTCGTCTTTGTTCCTTTTTTTGATGTTTATGTCAGAAGGTGATTGAGGTGGCTGATTTGGACATTTTGCAAACTGAGATTGTAGAAACACTTTGCCAATTGGAGACAATTTCCCCCCCGAGTTTCTTTGATATAATGGTTCATTTGCCAATACATTTGGTGAATGAGGTAAGATTGGGAGGGCCTGTTCAATTTCGGTGGATGTACTTTATAGAAAGATATTTAGGAAAGTTGAAGAGTTATGTTCGTAATAAAAGTCGTCCGGAGGGTTCTATTGCTGAGGGTTACTTGGTTGAAGAGTGTTTGACATTTTGCTCGCGATACTTGCATAGTGGTGTGGAGACAAGGTTTAGTAGAATGACAAGGAATAGTGATACATGTGATCTTGGTCATCCTATTGGGGGAAAGAAAAAAGGTGAGGGAATTTATTTGGATTGCAAGTCTAGGAGTCAGGCCCATCGTTACATTTTATTCAATTGTGATACAATGTTTTATAAGGTAAATAAGTATGCTTGTATTTGTAGGTTTTTAACACATTAAATAATTGTTTTACAATTAATATAACAATGTACTTTTATTTGTAGTGAGCATGAAAATGAAGATGTAAATGTGAATAAAAGAAAAAGGTGGAGCAAAGCAAAAAGTCAAGGGTTAGATTTTGTCGAATGGTTTAAGAAGCGTGCCTTGTTAAGCGATGTATTTGACAAACTTAAGAAGCTATCAAGAGGACCAAATAAAATTGCAAGACATTTTTCTGGCTATGTAATTAATGGATACAGGTTTCATACAAAGCACCGTGATGCTAGACGTAAAACACAAAATAGTGGTGTGACACTAATGGCAGTAACTGAAAGTTTTGCAAGTACCAAAGATGAAAATTCAATAGTACAATCAATAGTTTACTATGGATCAATTACTGAAATATTTGAGATTGATTATTATGGTATGTTGAAGTTTGTGTTATTTAGATGTGATTGGTTTGAAGTTGAAGAAGACAAGTTTGGATTGACTTGTGTTTACTTTAACAAGAGATGCTACATGGACGATCCTTTTGTATTGGCATCTCAAGTCCACCAATGCTTCTACATTCAAGATCCTTCTAATCCAAATAGACATTATGTTATGAAGTCTATTCCTAGGGAATTTTTTAACTTAAATGAACAATCAAATTCAAATGGCCAACAACCATATCAATGTGATCCGCCTGACCATCCAATTAATCTAGCTGCAAACGATGAGACTCGTGAAGTTGAATTTGTTAGGAATGATATTCCACCAACGATTATTGTTAATTCTTTACGTGGGTCGAATGAAAAAGAATCTGATGACGATTCTAGTTTTGATGAGACTCATTTGGACTAGTTTATTGTTCATTAATGGACTGCTGTTTTTATAATAGATTGTTGTTTTTATGCTGATGCTATATATGCTGCTGTTGTTTTTATGTTGATATATATTGCTGATATATATGCAGTTTTTATGCTGATTTATAATGTTGATGTTTTTATGCTGCTGTTTTTATGCTGATATATACTGCTGCTGTTGTTTGAAATAGATGAATATATATTGCTATATATGTTGCTGCTGCTGCTGCTGCTGTTTTTATGCTGCTGCTATATATGTTGTTGCTGTTAATATATACTGCTATATATGATGCTGCTGATGTTTGAAATAGATGAATATATACTGCTATATATGTTGTTGCTGCTGTTTGAAATAGGACTATTTGTTACAAACAGAAGAACCTGGGTATGCTATATTAGTGACTTTCCTGGGCCTGTTGTGGACTTTTAGGACTGCTGTTTTATGGACTATTTGTTACTCATTTTGGACTTTGAATAATAATTCTCGATGTTATTTCTTTTGTTTGATTGTAGGAAAATGAACAAAGGGAATGGTTTTCGACTTGATATTCAAGCTAAGTCCAGCAATGACTTAATGCGGCAATATAGAGTCAAGTTAGAAAATGCTAAATCTATAAAAGAAAGCAATCAAAAGCTAGACCAATCGAAGCAATCATTGGAAGCTGGGAATTCAATTCAAACACAACATAAAAAGCCAAACCAAAAGGTAGTTGCAGTCCAACCAATTCTTGAACCATCTAAGAAAATTGTTGAGAAGAACAAAGGGGTTGGTCAAAATAATAATATCAAGAGACAACTTTGGTCTACAAAGACTCCTTGTCTTCAAGGTTTAATAGAATCCCAAGTCTTTAAGAAAACTGATGAGCAAAACAAAACACTTTCTCAAATGAATAATATTTAGAAGCAACAAAAGTCAACAATGGCTACTCAAGGTTCAATAGAATCAAAAGTCTCTAAGAAAATTGAGGGAAAAAACAAAGGACTCCTTCAAAACAATAACCTTAAGAGGCAAGTCAACTCTACCATGGGAAATCAAGTTCAAGGATCACCAGTACATCAATGAGCCTATAAGAAGAAAAAAACTATTTCAAAATGTCCACCTATGTCACTTACCAAATATCTAGATAAGAATAAGGAACAACATCGAGTAGAGGATTCAGGAGATGAAGATATAGAAGAAAATGAAATGGAGGAGGGTATCAACTGCGAAAGTGAGGAAAGTGAGGGAACCAATGGTATATATGTTTTTGTTGATTACATATTGGATATAAAAATTTGCAATTTATTTTTTACTTTTTTAATTACTATTATGTGGTTTATTTTCAGGATTAATAAAAAAACGAGGAAAGACTATATGTCGGAAAATTCATTCACGAGAGTTTAAAGATAGACAAGAGATCATCTTGAATGAAGAAGGACAACCGGTTGGGCTTGATGAAAAGACAGTTTCTGAACTTAGTAGTTTTTTGGGGACAATCGCAAGAAGTTCAGATTTGTGTCCTCTCACTTTCAATAACTGGAAGGCTTTGATTAGGTCTTGGAAGGATCTAAATATAGATCCTGTGTGGGATTATCTAAATGTACTTACTTTTTAATTTGAATGTATGGATTAGCATACTTTTATAAATATAGATTCTAATATGTTTCTTTTATTTTTGCAGCAAAAATACATCATTCCAGAGAAAGGAAGGAAAGCTGTATTTGCTATTTTAAATGATGCTTGGAGAAGATACAAATGTTTTCTTAAAAAGGAGCATTTTAGTAAGTAGAAAACCACGCGCGAACGGTTAAAAAATCGTCCTCATGAGGTACCAGAAGAAGACTTTAAGAACTTATTGGAATATTGGAAAGAAGACCACATTCAAGTAAGATATAATTACTTGTTATATATAGTTGTTGTCACACATTTGTAATTTTATAAAAAAATTGTGAATGAATATAGGAAATCAGTCATCAAAATGTTCAAAATATAGCTCAGCTGAAATACAGACACCGGATGGGGAATAAAGGCTTTGCAGTTATAAGGGAAAAAATGGTATTATTTTTTCAAACATTGTAAATGAATATTTAATTATGTTACTTAAATAAAACTCTAATATTCTTTTTTTTTCTTCTTCTTGGTTTAGTGTCAAAGTAATGAAGATAAAGAGCCTCCCACTCAAGTTGAAATGTTTATTGCTACTCGACAAAGTAAGAAAGGAAAGGAGTTGGATCAAGAAACCAATCTTGCAATTGTAAGTTTAATATAATGTGTTATTTATTTACTATTAGTTATGCATACAATTATTCATTTAATATTATTATTTATGCTAGATAAAGCTTCAAGACTTGATTGAAAAAGATGGACAGTCTTCTTTAGAAGCCTTTCAGAGTGTGTGTGGCAAAGAAAAACCTGGGAGATTTTGTTGTCACAGAAGAACTTCAACACCAACTCTCTTGAGAAGAAATGAAGAAATTGCAAAACTTAAAAGAGAACACGCTCAGGAGATAAAACACTTTAATGATAAGATACAAGAGATAGAGGAGAAACAACGTAAGGAAATGGAAGCGATGGAAGGAAAATTTCAGCTTATTCTTAAGACAATGTTGAACTCAAACACTGTCAGATTGAATATAGATGCTTTAGCAGCTTTTTTATCAACTCCAGCTGATGCTAACAGTACTCTACGTTCTTCTACATCAACACATGCTCCTAATAATAATGAAGTAAGACTAAACTATATTACGGTTAGAAATATTATTGTTAGAATTATATATATAGTATTGTTAGAACTATATTACTATTATATATATAGTATTGTTAAAACTATATTACTATTATAGACTTTAACATTTTTTCATTTACTCATGATTTTACTTATTGAATATATTATTTTTATTTTGTAGATGAATGATGGTGATACCAATGATGAATTTCAACATTTGGAAGCACAAGATGAAGAAATAGATGTTGATACTTAAGTTTTCTTTGTGTATTTGTTTTTATAGATAAGGAATGTTATTTTTGTTATTTTGATTGTCTCTTTATCTCTAGAATATAAATTAGAGAAATTGAATCACTGCAAATGCATTGTATGAATGATCAAGAGTTACAACGTTTCATCCATATGACAACGAACTTTATGAATTTATACTATTGCAATTGTTACATTATGAATTTATTACAGTACATTACAATAATTTAGTATTAACAATTGTTATATTTTTAAATTTATTATAGAATTTCAATAATAATATTTTACTAAAATTATTTTTCTAAAATACAATAATTTACGAAATTATTTTTTTAAAAAAAAAATTTACTTTTCGCAACGGTTTTAAAGCATTGCCGTAACTTAATTGAAAAAGGAACCTACAAGAACGGTTTTAATTTGGCAACACCATAAAACTGTTGTTGTTGTCAATTTGAAAAACCGTTCTGGTAGAGGTAGCTACCAGTACGGTTTTTAAAAAGTGTTGCTGTTTCACAAAAAACCGTTGCGTTAGGTTAAGGCAACGCCTTGGTTCCCCACGGCCAGAAAACCGTTCTCGTAGATTACGGCAACGGTTTTTTTATGTTAAGCAACGGTTTTCATGCGTTGCAATAGGACAAAAATGTTGTAGTGATTTATACTAATTTTCAAGCTATATAAATGGTAATGATCATTTCAAAAATAATGAATTTGTTACTATGTATGATTTTTTTTAACAAAACTTAAATAAACTCAAAAAAAGCTCAAGTCTCCAATTAAATATTTGAAGGTAATTAAGTATCATCATTTGAGGTTTTTAATTTATTTATGCCTTTTGGTGTTTCAAGTCATTCTCTAAATTTTCATTATATATATTAAGAATGCATTTATTATACTATATTTGTTTTGTAAAATTATTATTATTTTAAATAAATACTTTTAAAAGTTTGTATTCGTGTATTACAAATTTTTAAATTGATGAAAAGTAATATAAAAGTTACTTAAAATAAAAAGCCATTTTTAGTAGCTTCTAAAAAAATATCTTTTCTAATAACTTATTTTTATTTTTAAATAAGTGACTAATTTATAATATAATCTCTTAGTACACTTTATACTTGTCAACTCTTAGTCTTTCTATCACTAGTTGATTTCTTGTTTTTATGGGGAGGTATTGGATTTAGGACATTGATGTCTGTGTTTTTTAGGTTGAAGGACATCGATGTTCTAGAGAAATTGATAATTAACTTTCATATTTCATTTATATTATTATTATTATTATTATTATTATTATTATTATTATTATTATGATCTATGATTTTTTATTTATTTATAAATTCATTATATCTTCTAACTATCTGATTTTGTCTTTTCTATTGTATATTTCATCTTTAATATTAATATTTTCACATAATGTTCATATCTTATTTGAAGTTATCAATTAAACAATTTTGACAAATTTATTAACTATTATTTTTTAAAATTTGGTGCATGTTTGGTTTCAATTTTAAAATAAACAAAATTAATTTTAAATGAATAAAATAGATTTTAATATATTTAACTGTTGTAAAATAGAATTAACCATGTCTCTAGAATTATTATAATTAAATATGACTTTTTTTACTGAAATTTATTATTCAACTAAACTTTACGTCAATATCTAAACATAAATAATTTTATATTCAATTCATTTTAATTAAAATTAATTTTGATAATCGCTTATAATTATAATGGAGATCAGGTTATCTCGGTAGAACTGGGAGATAATAAATTGGTAGATAAAGACGTTCAACTGGGCACAATATAAAATCTTCTGAAATACTTTAATGGAGATTTGTGAAAGTGTCGATGAGGGGGCCGCCAAAAACAAAAATTATAAGTAAAAAGACTAAAATGCCTTTATTAAAACTAAAAACTTACGACAATACCAAAACCTAAATTTAGTTTTCTCTTTCTCTCTCTTCCAACCTTCCCCCTCTCTCTTGTTTACAACTTACAGCCTTCCTCTCTCCCTCCTCCAGAACCGCGCGGCCGCCTCCGCTCCTCTGCCAGATCACGAATCGCTTCTCTGCTCGCTGCGAGTCTGCGGCCGTCTCTGCCTGACCGCCTCCGTAGCCGTTCGTCGATCGCGTTGCTGCTTTGTTCAAAAGGTTCGGATTTCTATTTTGTTAGTGCTGATTTCTTATAGTTAGTTTTGATTTGGAGTTCTGTTAGTTTGAATCGTCGCTCCTCTGTTAGTTAGTTCGTTTTGGATTTCAATTTTTGTTAGTTTGTCGCTCCTGTGTTAGTTTTGAGTTCTCCATTTTGTTGAGTTTTACCTATCTTAAGAATTTAACTTATATGGCAGTATCCGATATTTTTGTGGAATTCTACTTTTTGTTTATGTTGTTCAGTTAGCATGAAATTTAAAGCTTATTTTGTTAGTGTTGAGTTTGGAGCTTTGATTTAGAGTTTTGATTTGGAGTTTCAATTAGACTTTAGTGCTGGTTTTTGTTTAGAGTTTTTGTGTTGCACATAAGGTGTTTGATTTTATGTCTATAAGAAGTGTTTGAGTTTTTTTGTTGCGCATTAGGTGTTTGATTTTATGTCCATATAAAGTGTTTGAGTTTTTTTGTTGCATATAAGGTGTTTGAGTTTAGTTGTGTTTGATGTCCATATAAAGTGTTTGAGTTTTGTTGCATATAAGATGTTGCATATAAAGTGTCCATTAGTTTAAGGTATTCTTAACTCATGTAGTTAATTATTTGATACTTCACTAGTTCAGTTCAAACCCAATTTTAACCAAATGAATTATATGTCGAAATCTGTTTCAAATGTTTACCAAACACAAACTTAATGTGCACCTAATTGGACTCCAGAAACAGAAGACAAAATCAGATGGCCAAATAACTTCATTATTACTTATTGAATGTTGTGATGGTCTCATAATTCACAGAATGCTTAATCTAAGTTACAAGATAAAACGATATCCATCAAGTAAATGATCACATAACATGCCTAATTGCCTACATGATGATAAACTACAAATATGCAGCTTCCTGCTTTTATACACAAGAAATTATATTAACCATTCATGATACAAGTTAGTATGCAGTTATCTACTATTTCACATTCTTAAGTTAACTTGGCATGAAAAACTTGTTAATTTTATCTCTTGGGCAAGTAAAAGTTCATGTTAGAAGATATTAAAAAAATCTTATAATATCTTGATAGTATCTTAGAGTATAATAAATATCTCATAGGATTAATCTCTTATCTTTAGAACATATGAAAATATTTTATAACAGGTTAACAGACATACTCCTTCAGTCTTTAATATCCTAGCACTGCAGTGCATTCTACTTCTGTACTGAACTAAATGTGGTTCTGTATTGTGCTTCTGCAGCTTCACCTAATAAATGGAAATAAAAAGTATTGTTGACAGATAGGCTAAATATTCAAAGGTAGATAAAAATAAAAACATATCAAAGAAAAATAAATAAGATCCTTCGTCAGCAATAAAAATGCAACTAAAGAACCTAAAATAGATATGAAAACAATTGTGATAGTTAGAAAAACAGTGTGGAATACCAATATACAATGGACCACAAGAAAATGAGAAAAAATTAATTTTTTAGAAGAGATTGAAACATATGTTCATGTTTGTCAAAAATCAAAATAACAGTCCAACAACTACAGTTAAATTTACAATTATAGGGCCAATGACAAGTGGAAACACTATTAGTGGCATATAACTGGACCAAATGATATCTCACTGAACCTAGAGAACCATGATTCCTTGCCTCCGGGTTTCATAAGCTTTCTTTGAGACTTTAGATGGATAACTTTTTATCGGCAAATGTTAGTGGTTAGCACGTTATGGTATTTGGATTTGCTGCAGTCAGCACGTCACTGGCCAATGGTTTGATTCCAGAAATTTTTATCTCTGTATTTTAAATACTAGAATTTTTAAATTTAAAATTTTTGATATATTAATTTCTAAACTACATTTAAACAAAATAATTACTCTGGAAATCGTTTGGTGTGAAGTAAAAAATAGGTCTACAAGTTTTAATATAAAAAAAAATGATAAATGGAAAATTGAAATTTTTAAAAATTGTAGGGTAGAGAAGTTAGAGGGTGAGCGAATTTTCTCGTATTCTAATACCACAAGCCCAATCAATTACTTCCTTTTAAAGAGGCCCATCATGATTCACTAAAAACAAAGTTAAAAAAATTAACAATGAATTAAAAACCTTTTAAACAACAAAACACAACAGCTCCATAAAAGAACCATAAAACAGACGCCTCCGCTTTTACTACGTAATTATGCAGTATCTATCACATCATAAGCACGAATTTTTGTTTTTTTTCTCAGTCCCGTGTTTGGGATTATTCACATAATAAACACTAATCATTATCCATTATATTGAGTGCTTGATGCAAGATAAACTTGTTGTTAAATCATATCCTGGCTTCTGTTCGTATGTTATTTTTAATTTGTTTGTTTAGGGTTTATAATTTAGAGTTATTTTTATATCTTCAGTATTTTATCCTTTATAAAATTATAGTTTTAAATTTAATCCAACATTAGCTTTGCCAAGTTTAATTTATAATAAGATTTTTAAATGATAAAATAATAGTGAAAATTATTTTATGTCATGTATGATAATTCATTTTATTTTTAATGTTAGCTTTTCTTGACACTCTTAAAATTTTGATTTTTATATATCTTTCTTATTTTATTTTTTTTATAATATTTGAGTTATAACTTTTGCACTATTTTCTGTCAATATTAATTTCATATTTTATTTTTTCAGAATTTACTTCAATTGAGTTTTTAGTTTTGTGTTTTATTGAGTTTTTAGTTTTCAGTTTTGAGTGAGTATTTGTTTATATTTTTTGAATTACTCTTTACCTCGTTTTGACATGAATTCACCACAAAATCGAAAATTATAATTTATTTATTATAATTTAAATAGTAAAAGTGATAGTTGTCATATGATTATCATGATCAATTGTTGAACGTGAGTGTTAACATTCACTAATATTAGTCACATGTTATTTTAAAAAAAAAATCAGAATAATAGATTTATTTTATTTAAAAAAAATTGTTCTGAAATTAAATAAAAAATGGATGAAAACCAATTTTAAGAAACAATTTATAGTTTTGAAATTGAGTTTTGCATTTGAAAAATTGTTCATAAGCGCATATGATTTAATACAGACAAACAAACAACATCGCCGCGGGAAAGAGAATAGTATCTCCCAGGCGCATCAACGCTGCGTGCTACCAAGACTATCTTCCTCTTATCTAACCCGTGCGTTTTGTGTTCTTATACAACTCGCTCCGTCTACCGTGGCGCAACCTAAGAGCATCTCCAATGGTGAACTCAACATTGGGTTCATTGGATGGGGTCCATTGTGCCACATCATTTTAGAGCAACTCATCTATATTTACTCAAATGGTGAACTCAACATAGGTTCATTAGATAGACCCACTAAGTATTATAAATTTATTATTATTAATAAATTAATTAAAAAAATGTAACTGTTATATGAAAGTACCGTGATGACACCTTGACACAACTTCAATGTTGGCTACCGTTGGAGATGCTCTAAACACTAACAAGGGTTGATTCGGCCTCCAAAAACATCAAATAGAGCAACCAATTGCGAAAGACAATGCATCTAAAAAATCCATTATTTAGGGTTTTGTATTTTGAAATTTTTTATATAACTCTAATTGCGATAAATTGTTGATTGATTATGAAATTGAGTCTATTAGTAATATATGTGTTTTATGAAATAATTGTTAGAGTTTTTGAAACATCAAAATTGTGGATTTTCAATTTTGTGTTATTCTTCTAAATTTGGAGTTTTTGTTATTCTTAGTGGCATTGATAGTGATTATGATGTTAAATTTTTTTCAATATAAAATAATTGATTGAAATTTTTAATAGGTGAACTATCCAAATTACCATTATTGAAATTAGAAAATAACAAATATATCCGAACCCTAAAATCTGTAGCTTCTGAAATCTCTCTCGCACTCCCGTGACAACTCATCATCTTTCTCCCTCCCTTCCCAATATCTAGTGTCCTATCATTTGGTTTTAGTAATTACCGGTTGTGCTGTTGTTTACTTGTTTGCTTTATTGTAAAGATCTTAATTTTGATGTTTGTTTTAGAAGGCACATTTGGGGGTGAAACAGTACAGGTGGTGTCATTGGTCTTAATGCTAATTTTGACTCATGGTCATTGATTGTAAATTAGACGTTAAATTCCAGTTGCAGGATGTGCAGTTTTATCTGGCTTGGATGGCATACACTATGCATGATGCAATCAATAATTATCTTGAATGTTCATCGCTATGAATTGTTGTTTTTGTCTTTTAGAAACATGTAGCTTAGCATTGCTGAGGTGACCTATCTATTTGCAATTTGGCATATAATGAAGAAACTGCTTTTTTAATTGCATAGTTCTTGTTGATATAAATATTCATTGGTTGCGCAAGTTTCTGTTTATAAACTTTATATATATGATTATAATTATTACTTGTAAGGTGCAATTAGGTTTTCATGTTGATTATATGTAGTTTCAGCATGATCTTGGATTATGCTCAAGTGTTTCCTTTTGGATTAACTATTTAACATGTGCAGTTATTTGCAGATTTGATCTTCAACTATAGTATAACAATAACGATGGAATCTGGAAAATTTGACCCAAGAAACTCTGGAGAGTTGTTAAAGTACACTTCCTCTTTACTTTGTGTTTTTCATTATGTGACTGATCTGTTGTTTCTATTCTTTGAACTGCTTTTTGAATTGCTACTATTTCTATGTTTCTGGTGAATAGGCATATGGATAAGCAGAATGAGGTCCTTATGGAAGCATACAGATCCATGTTGCATGAAATGCAAAAACTTCAAGTTGTTATATTTCACTTGCTTACACAATCCCTTTATTAGGATCGGTAGTCTTACATCACTAGTTGTGTATATTTTGCCTCACTCTTGGTTTTATTCTCCTATCAATTTTGGAAATGACTATTCATTAACAATGGCAACAAGGAAATGTGGCGGACATTTTCAAGAGAGAAAAGTGATGTTTTTAGAATGTGATATAATTTCATGACAGGAAATTCACTTACCTCATAATTTTGGCTCATTGATGTCAATCTTTTGACACATAATAATCCTGCATATTAATATATCAGCACTTTGGCTGATTTATCTTCTGCACGAGATTGAGATGTTTATATCACAATATAAATGGCTTCTTTAGCTTTTCAATGTGATGCTAATCTTGTGGGAAATTTTATATTTCCATGATCTTACCATTTGATTTCAGTCTCTTGCAGCAAATGAGTCTTCCCTTTCAATTTATCATATAGTTGCTTGATTTATCTTTTTTATTTTATGAATGATGCCACATTTTAACATATGATTATGACTTCACTTGCAATCTATCAGTTGCCTTGGTTATTGTAAAATGTTTACTTAACATAGGCAGGGAGGAAAACATTTAAAAATTGGTTGTTTTCTTTCTCTAATTTCAAGCTGGCTTATACTCCTGACTTTGTTCCTCATTTTATGTTGTTTGGCTATAATTGTTTCGGATAGTTTTGTTGTTTCATTTTGCTATGATCAATATCCAAGAATAATTAACTAGATTCAATATTTGCTTTGGTAATTGTTATTTTGAATACATAAATCACATAACATCTTCAAAAAATTGGAATCCCCATAATTTTGGAGTTCTGGTTGTTAGGTAGAAGAAGAAATGCTTATGCGCAAGCTTTATGAAGTTATGTCAGTTCATGGTCTCACTAAACAGGTAAATCTATATCTTCTTTATCTCAGTTACAAGCCTATTTATAAAATATCCTGACTTTTGTTTGAAGGATTAAACTAAAATTTGTGTTAACCTTTTTGGTTTTTGGTTACTAATGATCCTTCAATTGATGATGTTTGGTATCTGTATTAGTTGTCACAAAAATTAGAAATTTTCACTAAAATGTTCTATATCTATTTGTAAATTGTTACCTATAAAAAGAATGACCTGGACTTTTGTATTACTTGTAGTGAACATACCTAATGGTAGTTCAAACTATCATCCTTTGTGGGGAGGGGTTCACTTTGTAAATTTAAATGCCACTGTCACATGTATGTCAATTGTTACAAAGAATCATAGGAGGCTGGCGATTAAAAAATTGGAAATGCATCAATTTGAATTAGACAATTCATTAAATGCTCTGTTTTTAAGCATTCATCAATTAATAGAAGTTTATGATGATGAGCAATAATCGAGTTTCTCTCTACTAGTGATAGTTTCACCAGGTGGTTTTTCTCCTTAAATTTTATTTTTTGCTGGACTATTCTATGGAGAGGTGGAGTCAGGAGTGATGATAGGGCAAGTTGATCTCTTACTCTATAGAAATAATGTTTAAGTTTTTCAAATATACTAGCCCAAATTGAAAGTATATCTCACGCCAAATTGATCTTTTACTCATTGTCATTTATTTACCCTCCCGTACATCTCACAATCACAAATAAAAAGTTGTCATTTATAAGTGTGCTCATGTTTTGAGATATATATATATATAGATATATTTTATCTTTTGAGTGGATTATTTAGGTTGTTTTGACAACTCTAATAGTGTTTAGTTTTTGTGCAGAATGAAGACAACTTCATTGCTTCAGAAAATAGTGCAGGAGCTGAACAAAACAATAATGAAGTCAATACTGCGCATGAAGAATAGTAAGGATAATCCTGATTGGACACAGATCACCTACCGTATAAAAGCAAATTTTTGTCAAATTTGCATTACATGGATCATTTAATGGGTGAGGAATTGTATGGAATGACTTACAGAAGCACCGGTAAAGAAAGTATTACTAGATGAAAATTTGTCCAGTAATTATAGGAAGACCAAAGTCTTTGTTTTTTTTTTTATTTTTATTTTTTTTTACCAGGATTCCTAGTAAATTTTAAATAAAAGCACAATGTTTTTCGTATGTATTGTTTATATTGAGGATGGCAAAGGGTATCCACGTACACAAATATTAGTCATCTGCTACTAGTTTTATAAGATAAAAATTATATTCGTACTATAAAGAGGTATTTAGTGGATTTTCAAGTAGTTAGATATTAGCATAATTTTATATCAATTACATTTACTATATATTATTCCATCTAGCTTTTCTAAGACTGAAATGGCTTTCCAAAATGATGTTTTTAAGCTCTTGTGATTGATTCATATTATATTAGTTGAGGGAGTCAAAATCCCTCATAAAATTTATTTTGCTTTATTTCTATTTTCAAGGGATTTTGAGCGGAGATAATTAATATAACTAAAAAATTGTTTAAAATATTTCTTATTTTATTAAATCAAATATAATTGATTAAAATTTTTTCATCACCTCAGTTCAAACTAAACACATCTATATTATCATTCGCTCCCCTCCCTTCCCCTTTATTAAAATCTTTAATCTCTCTCTATGTAGTTAGAAGAGGGCGTCGCGGCCGCAATCGTGCCGTTGCAGTGGTCTGGCGAAACGCAAAAGTCATCACGTCGTAAATTAGGGTTGCAGTTAGGGATGGGAATAGGCTAGGCCGTCCGTAGGGGCCTATGGCCTGGCCTACTTATGGCCTGGCCTGGCCTGACCTATTTAATAAAAAGGCTAGGCTCAGGCTGTTTTTAAAGCCTATTTATTTAAATAGGTCAGGCTCACGCTTATAAAAAAGCCTGTTAGGCCTACCAGGCCGGCTTATATATATTTATTATTTATTAATATTATTTTTTATTATTATTTTAATAATATTATTTTTTATTTTAAATTCTATCAATTAGGCAATCACTTACTAATCATTCCATATTCAGTAGTCGTTCCATATTCGATAGCAATTCTATATTTGGTAGTCGTTTTATATTCGGTAACCGTTCAATTAGTCAATCACTTAGTAGTTGTTCCTTATTTGTTTAACAAGTAATAATGGATTCGTTTAAAAAGGCTTTTAAAAAGACTTTCAGGCCAGGCCAAACTATTAAAAAGGTCAGGCTTAGGCCGAAAAAAAAGCCTATGATAGGCCGTAGGCCAGGCTTAGGCCGAAAAAATAAATCGTAGGCCAGGCTCAGGCCTTTCAAAGCCTGGCCTGGCCTGGCCTATTCCCACCCCTAGTTGCAGTCGTCGTGTCGTCAATCGCGGTTATCTCGCGTAGAAGTACTTTTTTTTTGGGAATACGCGCAACTATAAATGATGTTTCTGGAAAAGAAAAAAGAAACTGAATAGTAAATTATCTAGTTAAAGTACTCTGTTTAAGGGTAAACAAAATAGTAAATTTTTTGAGTAAATTGTTTTATTTATGGGAAAACTGCAATAGTAAGTGTGCATATTTAATCACTTGTTTTTATTCAAATGTTTAGACATGTTGTTTTGAGTCTTGAAGACTAGATCTGTTTTTTTTTTATTTTTTATTTTAATATATTTGAATATTAGATGTGTTATTTTGAACTTAGAGGTTAGACCTTATATGCCACTTTGCTTTATATTATCTTTGAAATATTTGTAGGAATGATATTTGAAGTTATGACTTAAGAATGTTTCTTTAATTTTTGCATTTTTCTATGTTTTTTACCTTCGACGTAGCGGCTATACCGCTACCCGTTACACTGCTACACCGCTATAACATTTGAAGAGTCAACCGATACGCTACGTTGCTACTAATTACATAAATCTCTCTTTCCATCTTTTGAACCAAACACACCCTCAAAATACTACAAATAACATATTTCACTTTTTCATGTATTTTACAAAAATTCTAACGACAAAAAAAACTACTTAGCGAACTCTCAGAACATCTCCGATTGGGTGCTTCCTTGTTTTAGCACCAAGCAAAATAACCACTCTCATTGTGGAGAAATTTTTTTGATGCTTATTAAAGAGAGTGGTATATAAACTTCGTCTCTCCCTCTTTTTATTTTTATTTTTTCTCCATTTAATAAATTATATTAAAATAAATATATTTATTGAAATATAATAATATAAAGTTATTAGTGAAATTTATTTAAGAATTTGCTGTTGAGATGTTGGATTTGAAAAAACGAATGCTTATTAGGTATTAATACTCAAAAATTATAAAAATATCTTTACCTATAAAGTCCATTTAGGCAACCAAAATAAAATGTTCTGTTGTGAATGGTCTTACATCTATGGGAAACACAACCATATACTCTGGTATATATTGTCGGTTAAAATATTTAAATTTTGATGATTTAAGAATTTTAATTAATTTATATTTTAATACTAAAAAATTAATCATTTTTTAAGTGTCATTCATTAGAAAATTTCTATGAAAAAAAGGTTATTAAAAATAAATAATATCATTAAATTAGTTAAATTAATTGAAATTATATTAAGATACTTTTTCTCATAATTGAGTCTAGTTGTGTGTCGGTTTCTTTTATTTACATTTGAAGTATTTGGCTGTTTTTTTCTAGTTTGGTGGGGATGAGAAGATCATTTAATAGTTAGAAATACATAATCTACACTGTTTTAGATAAAAATATCTATCTATTTGTTAAATACAAGTTTTCAAAAAGCCAATTTTGTGCTGTCAAAAAACAAAAAGTTTATTTTGTTTAAAATATATCAATGTATAAGGTATGCTAGTGTTGACTTGCTTTAACTTAAGTAATTATTTTCGTTTCCTAAAAACGACATATTTTTCGGTAAATAAAAAAAATGCAATGATATCTAATTGTATTTTTTTTTTTTTTTCCATCTAAATATAATAATTAAAATTG
>JBBPBS010000235.1:2367092-2388562 GCA_037974835.1 Cicer judaicum | reverse complement strand
TTTTTTATTATAAAATGTCATTTACTTTTAACTAAAATATAATCGCCTCACATTAAATTCTTTTTTGAATATAATTTAAATCTGCATATAATATTTTTTATAAATATAAATTCAGTCAAAGCACTCAATTATGGCACTTATTTTTAAATGAATTCCTAAAATATCTTTATACATATATATTTGGCATGCTTTTATTTAATGCATGTTTAAAAAAATATATGCAAAGTAGTAACTCTTTTTTCTTTTATAAAGTAGATAACTTAAATATAGGAAAAATGCGGAAATCGTCTTTAATGCTTTCACTATATTAATGATAGAAAATAAAAAACGAATTTCAGTTTTTATATTTAATTTTTGTAGTTAGTTCAATTTTTTCATAAGAAAATTGTCTAACCATATACATATCTAATTTGTTATCTGCTTATTAGTATAGTAATTTGTTATGTGGTCTGGCTTCTTACATCTTTTTCTTCTTTTTCATCGTTGGGATTAAAAATTAATTGATTAACTATTCTTAATTATGAATCTTATTTCTTTAAATGATTATGTGAGGAAGTAATTTTGTTCTTCCGCTGTGAGTTCCTTAACTTTAACTATTCCAATAAGTGTTAAGTATAATGTATTATATATATATAATTTACTAACATTCTTATTTTTTATTATTATTTATTAATATTAGTATTTATTATTTTAAATTTATTAATTATGGGTTCACTTTGTTTCTTTGTTTTTTCAGAAAGTTGTTGCAGACTTGGTAATTATAATTTTATTAGATTTGTTTATAATTTTATTAGTTTTCCTAATGTTTATTATTTTATTTATTTTCTTTATATATAAAAGCCTACTTTAGCTATTTAAAAAAAATATAAAATTTATTATTTAAATAATTTTATATCAAATAGACTTTTAAATATATTTTTATGTTAGACCAAACTTTTCAAAATAGACAAGACAAACCGAAATAAAAGTCTATGATAGGTCATAGGACAGACTCAAGCCTAAAAAATTAATCGTAAGCTAGATTCATGCATTTCAAAGCCGAACCTAGCCTCACCTATTCCACCCCTAATGCCAGTTAAGAAAATTCTCTCAACTCATCCATTTATTTTTGTTGTTTCTATTCAAAAAGGAAAATCTAAAGGGAGAGTTAGGATAAACGTGCTTTTTGCAAAGAAAAATGTCAATAGAAATTGCATTGTCCGAAATTGAGGAGGGCACATAAAAAGAATTTTAGGGCACCATCGTCCAATGTTGTTGTTTCTTCTCCTACCATTGGCTCTAGTTCTAGTTGTCTATAATAATCTGACACTGCTTCCCAAGTATATGATATTGTAGAACAACTCCAAAAACTTATTGTCACTCAATCACATGCCATGTCGACCACCTATACTAAAGGTTTGAACTCTTCTAGTTTGTTTGGTATATCTCCATCCATATGGATTCTTGATTCTCGAGCATCTCACCATAGGACATATGATGATAAATCTTTTATGTATGTGAATCTTGCCTCATCTATGTCGATTATGACTGCTGATGATACTCATATGCCATTAGCAGTCATTGGTTCTATCTCCACACCTAAATTGTCTTATTTATTTATTTATTTATATTCATAATCTCACTTTGAGTCTTGCTTCTATTAGTCAAATATGTGATTTTGGTTATTATGTTATATTTTCGTCTACTTCTTGTTGTGCATGATCCACATTTCGAGAGGTTAATTGGGTCATGCCATAGATAGGGAGAACTTTATGTTTGGATGACTTGTGAGTCTCAAATACTACAACCTCCACAACTACTACTAATTTATTATCTAGTTTTCGATTGAATTATTCGTTTATAAATTTAGTAAACGTGTTTATGTTTCATATGCACCTTTTGATTTAGTTTACTATGATGTTTATGGTCCATCACCGGTTCTCACCAAAGGTGAATCTATATATTATGTTCCGTTTATTGATGATTACACTCATTATTGTTGGGTTTATCTTATGAAAAATTGGTATGAACTTTTTGACATTTATCATATGTTTCTTACTATAGTCTAGACTCAACATAATGCTATTATAAATTTTTTTCGTTATGATTTAGGTGGTGAATATACCTCTAGTAAAATATCTGAATTATTTGCTTATGATGACACTCTCCACTAGACATCTTTTACTGATACTCAACAAGATAAAGTTGCTAAAAAGAAACACATTCATATTATGATTATTGCTTGTTCCTTTTTTTTGTTTGCTTCGATTTCCAGTGAGTATTGGGGGGAAACAGTTCTTACTACTACTCTATCGTTTGTCAAATTAGATTTGTCTCCCTTTGAAAATTTTGTCCTTCTATCCCTAATTACTATTGTTTGAAAGTCTTTGGTTATACTAGTATGCTTCTTTCCCCAATAAGTTGTCTTCTCGTTCTACTATGTCTGTTTATCTTGTTTATGAGGATGGTCTAAAAGGTTATGTAATACCCCAAATTTTTCATGTATATTATATATGTGTCTTGTTAGTAATTGTTATGATTTATTATTAAATTAATAATTATTCTGTGCATTTTTTATTTGATTAGTTTCGATAATCATGAAATTGATGTGTTAGATATGCTTGCTTGATTTATTTTAGTTGATAAAATATTAGTTGAGTTATTTAATTAAATAAAAATTTATAAAAGTTATATTGTTTGTTAGTTTTATTTACGACCAAATAAAGTATTTATTTTATGAGATATTATAGAGTTAGTGAAACCCAACCTTTATATATAAGTGTTTGAAAAATATTTTTGGTCCATCCTAAAAAAAAAAATTAGTTACTTGCCTCGTTCTTTTACTCTCCTTTATGACAAAATTTTATGACAATTCATGGTTGACATAATGTGCATTGACTCATTTTTAACACCTTTAATTTATTTTTTAAAGGAATATTATAAATTTAATTATGAGTTTTTTTTGTGCAATTAAGAGATGACTATTCTCCTTTTTGTATCTCATGCATTTAAAATTTTATTTTAATTGTCTACAAAAATAATTCTATGTTATTTTTGGTTTCGTAACTATTAGATAAAAAATTAAAAGAGTGATGTGACACCATCTAATTTATTTATTTAATTAAAATTTGCAATATATGGTGAACTTTATTAGTTAATCCTAATTAACTCATACACATAAATATGATTTCAATTGACTTTGTAACAACCTAATAAAATTAAATAAATAGTAATTATTGGTAGCATAATTTTGGAATTAAGTGCACTTCAGTTTTAGACAAGAACTCAATCGTAAATAGCTATTATGTTCATACATTTACATTATAACTCTTGCTGTCACACCTATTTGTCATTCGTACACTTATAAAATAATTTTCTAAGTCATAAATCCCAATATCTATCGGTGTTGAATTCATTATTGCCTCAAAAGTTAGTGGTACATAGGATATGGATATGATGTCTAGATGTCTAGATTTTTTGATTGGTTCTTTTGAGTAATACATCTATTTTGATGAACTTAATTATATTGTTCTATTTTTATTATTATCCCTTGATAAATATGTTTGTAGTGAAAATGTTTAATGCCTTACGTGTTTTAATATATATGTCATGAGAAAATTGATGAGAATTTTATATTTTTAATTTTGACAATACGAGAAAATTGATTATAAAAATGTATTAATGTATAGTTCATTTTTATAATACGAAAAACTTTATAGTGAAAGGAATAAAATTTATATTGTTATTGTATTTTTTATAATATAAATTTTAATTTTATCAATAACAAATAATCAAATTGAATCTTATGAATTATTAAAATGAAAGTAATAATTTTAAAATACTTATTCACGTGCATATATTGGTCATTTACTTTGATTAAAGGAGTATGTATTTAGTTTCATTCATATGTGAAGTTTGATTATTCTTGACATTTACTTTGATTAATTCTCTTTTTAATTCATATCTTTTTTATTTTTCTTTCTTAGAAAAAAAATGTGGTCAGGAATTATCGTCTCATATTATATATGTGTAACAATAATATACATACATCTATAATTTTTCTACACTAATTCAATATTTTATTTTATCTGTATTTCACTTTTCTTTTTATATCATAAACATATTATATCTATTTCATTATTTTCTTTACTTGATATTTCTTTTTATTTTTCAAAGTATATACAACTTTAAGATCAAGGATAAGCCAAACATTTTTCATCTTCACATGGGTGTTTTTTTTTTCTTTGTAAAATAGCAAGAAGAAAAAGAACTATACACCGATTGCTATTATTATATTAGATATATAAACAACATTTCAACAAAAAATTATGCTTATTCTAATTTTAAAAATTGAATCATTAATAAAAAAATTATAATTTTAACAAGACCGACATCACAAGCTATTATGAGTAGAAAACATTTATATGATACTTTGGGAAAAGCTCAAATGAATCCACCAGATCATTCTTATCACAGGGAGCAAATCTCCAATACTGTGTCACCGAATTTGTATAAATGTAACATTGATGCATCCTTCTAAACTTGGTTAATATTGTGTTCAATGGATGAAGGAGAAATCTCGGATTTATTATGAGCAATCAATTGAGTGCAAGAAATTCATTAAGATAATGTGGATTTTGAGCATGATTTGAAGCTGAGTTTTATACAACTTTAATCACCCTCAATAGGATGTCACATGTTGTGGTGATATTATTGATTATTGATCGTATCTCTTTCACTTGTATTTTTTAAAACTCTTATGTTTAATATTGTTGGATTCAGGTGTGAGTAATTAAATCTATGTTAATTATGAATAAGTCAATTTGGATTTATAAGAATGGTGACTTAATGTCTTAAAATTTTGGGAAGACATGCGATATCAAAGTCTTTTATAATTTTAGAATATTTGATAAGTTGATGCTCTTGAATCTACAAGAGTGGTATCAAAGTCATGATTTGATTGGACAGAAAACGAAGTAGATTATGATATTGTATCATTGTATAAAAAAATTTCTTAGTAGTGTAGTCAAAAGGTGGATCTAAATATCGTTAATAATAACAGTTTTGCAAGTATATTAAGATGTGAAAGACTCACGTTAGATCTTGATGTTGAGTCCTTATCTCAAAAATCTTTTTGATAGTGTAGTCAAAAGATGAGTCTCGATGATAATAACGACAATGCAATTATAAAATATGTGAGATGCGTACACTTGATAGAGAGACTTTTCACTCGTTATATATCTAGTCAAAGCAACCCCAACTTTTTTTTATAATTTTTAATTTTTTATGAATATTTTGACATATATCTAAACAAATTATTATTAATGAATTGGCTTGAGCTTGTTTTTTTTTTTTTTAGGATTAGGGTATCATTTACAACAATTAACTTCGAGAATTTTCTCAAAGTTTCATACACATTATTTAAGTTCTTCTGCTTATCATTCTCATCATCATCTGTCCATATTATTGAGTACAACAGGGAGATGGTTTCGAACCAAGGAAACAAGGCTTAAAATTCATCATGATCAATCCTTTATATTTTCAAAAAATCAACCTCATCAAAAGCATTGCAACTATTACTATTGTGTATGATTAAAAATACATCAATTAGATAATACTAATATTTTACTACACTAAAAATACATCAGTTAGATAATACTAATATTTTACTACACTAGGAGTAGAGCTCAATACGTCAAAGATGTCTTAAAAGGATATCATTTGCCACCAAAAATTAACTTCAAAATGTTGTGATGCTCTCATATGCATCATTGTTAGACAGTTTAGGAGAGTGCGGAGCCGTCCTGACTAAATGTTTCAGAATCTTAAGAGACTTTGACACTTCATTTTCACCTAAATTCTTAGGTATATGAATTACCACTCTTCTGTATCTAACATTTAGTTCATTTTTGATCAACATAAAACTTAATCACTCACATTCTAATTTAAAGATGATCCCATTAGTTGTGCTTCATATCATCATCAGCAGCAAAAAGGGTCTGATCCATGACAAATGATGTTGTAGTTTCGTTGGTCTCTTGACAAGCTAATGGATTTGGTGCATGTTCCATACTATTGGGACATTGTGAATGCACTGGTTCTTTTTCCTTGGCATGTTCTGCATGAGGAGTTAGCTCAAGTGCTTCTAGATTATGGTCCCTTTATTTGGACATATATATTGCATCCTCACACAAAAGATGGTTCATTAGGATATATGTATATATTGCAATTTCACAATTCACGGTGCAAATTAGTTTGAGTATTACGGTGAAGATGAATATTACTTTGAACCACTTTTACATGTGATCTACTGTTGATAAGTACATAAAAATCATCCAAACAATCTTTAGAACTATAAGTTAACAATTTTCTATAGTTATTTTTATTGATGAAATAATAACTCTATTGATATTTGTATTTAAAAAAATCTGTTTATCAAAAATTAACTCATCAAATCGACAACAATCAAATCTTTGTCTCGATGTAAATATAAAAAAAAAACTTATTAATTTAAACACTTGAAATTTTTTAGTAGTTATTGTTGAAGTTTCAAATAACTTTTTAAACATTGAACTACTCGTATTTGTCGTCAGTCAAAAATTTGAAGTGAAAAAAAAGAAATCTAAAATTTTAGTAGAGGGACAAAGAAATGAAATCAATATGTGGACCTCACAAAACAAACAAATTAAAAAATATTTACAATACAACCATGGTGTTATAAGATGACTTGAGATAATTAATGTTTGGAATGTGAGTATAATATATTTGTGGAAGTGTAGGAAAAGTCCAGAACAAATTTCATCTTCATTGCAAACATGGATACAAGAACTACTAACAATCATGTTCTTGTAATAATTGGATAACAAGAACGGGGTGCGTCTAGAAAATAGATGAAAACAGTTTTCTTAGAAGAAGGGGTTGGAAAAGTGGCTAAATTAAGTTAGAGTATATAAGATGGAAGTGAACAATAGATAGAAGAAGAACGGTTTTATATCCAAATCTCAAACAGAAGAAGGCCAAAGAGATGCTGACCATCTCTGTTGCGTAGATTATAAGCCATGGATATATATATATATATATATATATATATATATATATATAAAGAGTATCACTAAATTTATAAATAAATGTAAAATTCATTCCGTAAAATTCTTATTAGATACTTCATTTTTCTCACAAGATTTTTACATATATATTAAGAAATATAATAATTAAAATAAAAAAATAAATTATTTTATAAAACTATTAATTTTAACTATTGATATATTTTTCATTATTATTAATATAAAATATATTAATATTTTGAAAGTTATGGATATAATAATTATTGAAGAGTATATAAAAAAATTAATTAAAACTGTATTAAAAATTATAAATAATTTTTTTTTAAATAATATTCACCGTGAGATGTAAAAGTAGAGATCGATGGAGTAAGAACATTGCGTGAGACTTGGAAAGAGTGCTTAGGAAAACATGTGATATGAAGTTAAGAATTCATGTTTGGGATGGTTTAAGAGATTGAAAGGCAATCAAAAGTCGTTTCTAATTCTTGTGTCATACGCCTTCCTATAATCAAATTTAAAGAAAAGTGGGCAAATTAAGGAACCAATTCTCGTGAATCTCCTAAATATATGCAAATAAGTCCAAAACTGTTGGTTCTGAAAATTGGGAGAATTTTCCTGGACTTCAGTAATTGAATCTCTTGGCTTCACTATTATCTTTCTTTGCAAGTTCTTTCAATCTATCACTAGTGAACAAACTGTTTGATCAGCCCTTTTCTTTCTTAACAACTTTATACTTTTTTTCTGGCATAACGAATGGCATCTAATACAACTCAGATTTTTCATGGGAGTATCCACCTTGAAATAAATTGAGAAAAGAAAATGATGTAATAAATTGATGATCTGATAAGAAAAAGATAAATAAATATATCGATGACATATAGGAAAGGTATGCATGAGCACCGACCGCTCCCTTCCTTAATTATTTAATTTTAATCATATTTGGAATATGATTGTTAAAACAATGTATTAAAATTAATTTTTTATTTATAAAAATATATATTCTATGTATTGCAAAGATTACAAAAATATAGTTAAAAAGGAGTGTCCTTTGTAATTTTCAATGTGAGAAAAATTATTTTGTTTTCAATTGTATTCTTTAATTAATTTATGTATAAAATAAATAAGTGTGTCATTGTGAAACGAAGAAATTAAAATATTTGATAATTTCTCGAGAGTAATATATGTGATCATATTTTGGCCCTCTGTGAAATAGTTATTTAAATTGGTCTTTGTGTGTAACAAAATCAAGGATGTATATATATATTATAATTGTAAATACAAGTAATTAATTTTACACTTATTAAACCATCCACAATGGATAACACAATTTTTGAATATTTAAATGTCTTTCGTGTGTAAACCTCACTTATTTACAATTTCTCACTAATAGAACCTAATCACTGAGAGTTGAAACTCTCTCACTCCACTTTAAAAAAAAAAACTAATAATTTCATGTCATTTATAAATAATTATATATCATTAATTTAAATATATTTAAATATTAGTTCAACCCATAAATATTATTATTGTTATAATGAATATCATACATCGGATGTGAAATCTATCATTTTATCTAACAAAAGAAAAAATTATTGCAATGAACGTAAGTTATACTACATCTATCTCTAAACATTCGACCTCTTGATATTTTGTCTTGCCTATTTTTATCTTACTTATTTCTATTTCAATTGCATTAATTATTATTTTTTACTTATCAACCCCTAATTATGTAATAAGTACTACATATTACCATTAAGTAAAACAATTTAGGTTTAAATAGGTTTAGTTCTTCTGATTATAATATTTTTTTATTTTTACTTTTGTAAATTTTTTTTATTTGGTTCACGTCCTTAATTATAAATATAATTTTATTTTAAAATAGTTCTTCCATCCAACTTTCGATATAAAAACTATAATACTGTTAAATCTAAATATAATTAAAACATAACTTCTTGAATCTAAAAATAAATCACCAACATAATTAAATTATTATATTTTTTAACCTAAAATTAATTCAAACTATTTCATTCTTCTTCCTTGAAAAAAATCTAAAATTAATCCCAAATATTTCAGTCTTCTTTCTCCAAATGTTTTATTCCTCTTCCTTAAAAAACTACACCTCTATGTAAATTAGGGTTAGGGTTTCAAATACAATACTAGTACAAAATTACAAATGTTTGTTTCTTCTTTCAATTGATTCACTTTAATTTCATTGGCATTGATGGATGAAAAAAATGAAATTGAAGTTAGCGATTGGGAATTGGTTCAAAACAATGAACCAATTGTTTTTGTTGTCAATGAATTTAATTATGAATCATCAATTATCAAATCAGATCTTTTTTCAATTACGACTAACATTTTCAATTCAATTTCCAGTAGTTCTAGTTCCACCAAAAATCTAGTTAAATAATTGAAAATTTTGATCAACCAGGAAATCCCCAAAGCAGGTTTCACCTTGAAACGATTATTATATAAGGTAAAAACTAAAAAAATATTGAATCAACAATTTTAAAAGAAACCACTGATATTATCTTAATATATTCACTATCTTTGATAATATAATTCAGATTGTCATCTTACAATTAATCTGTTAGTGTTGATGCTCTAAACTTGAATCAACAATTTCAAAAGAAACCATTTTGAAATTATTAAGATTAGAGAAAAAAGAATGGAACATTTGGGATTAATTTTAGGTTAAAATATTAATTTAATTATATTGAGATTTATTTTTAGGTTTATAAAAATTATATTTTAATTATATTTAATTTTAATGGTGGTAGAGACTTTGTAACGGAAGTTTGATAGAAGAACTATTTTATAATAAAACAATATTTACATAGATATAAACCTAACAAAATAATTTACGAGTAATAAAATTAAAAATGATTATAATAGCATGGACAAAATATATCTAACCTATGTAAGTAAACATAAATAATATTTTTTATAATAATAATAATAATAATAATTATTATTATTATTATTATTATTATATATTAGATTTTGAATTTTATATTAAGCTATAAATTTATCTATTTTCTAGTAATTTAATCATATTATTTTATATTGATTTTTAATAAAATTTAAATATATTACAATAAAATAGAATTGAATGTCATATAAAATCAAATTCTATAAAACGTCATGTTAAATAAATAAATGAATATAAATTAATTCTATTGACATACTAGTTTGTTAATATATTAATAAAAAACAAGTTTGGTAATTTATTTATAAATCTTAATATAAAATTTAATTTTAAGTATACTATCAAATCGTAACTAACGTTTATAAAGGTTAGTTTCTAACCTAAAAAAGTTATAACAAATTAAACTTAAGTCTTAAATTTTTGGATAAATTAAATTCTAGTGCAAAGTTTAATGCAGATCAGTTTATTTCTATCCCTATTTACAATCTAAGAGAATAAATTTTCTTGTTAGATGCATCATATCACAACACTAATCGTCGATTGTATTTTAAGAATAACTAACAAAATACCGTGCATTAGCATAAGTCCCTAGTTGTGTGATTGATTTATATAAAATCAACAATTATTATTTTTATATGATTTAAAGTATGAAATGCACTGTTTTCTCCATTATAATTAGTTAAGTATCTAATCTAAAGTAAAGTAAAGAAAGTTTAATTTCTCTTATATATATCAATGTCAATAAATTATAATATATATAATAATATCAATAATTTGTCCCGTTTATACCACCAACCTATATTTAGATAAGAATTATAAAAGAATTATAGGAAAATTAAATTAAGGCATAGTTTGGACTAATCGGTAATATTATAATTGAAAAACAACATAAAATAATAAATACAATTAACCACAAAGAACTAGATTTAAAATGATCCATCAAAGCAAAAACCATAAAGATGCAAAAACCATAAAGATATGATTTTTTTCTTATCAATATAGTTGTTTATTAAATGATGTCATTAGTATTAGTATTATGTACATTTCATACAAATAAATTTTAACTTTATTATCATTATTCACTTTGTTATTAGTGGTTCACATGGTCCCGTGTATACCAACTTAATGTCTCGTGTATGATAATTGTCTCGTGTATATTAATTATTTTTAAATTTTTATTATTGAGAATTTTTCATATGTATGATAATTATTTTAAATTTTTATTGACGAAAAGTTGTTACGAGTATTACAGTTCAATTTAATAAGTTCAATTTAATAAGTGACAATTTGTCTAATATATAATAGTTAATTTTAATTTTTGTCAATGAGAATTTGTCTCGGGCATGACAATTCAATTTCATAAGCGACAGTTTGTTTGTGTATGAAATTTTAAAAATTCGATTTTATGACCCATAAACAAAATTATATTTTTAGTCCATTAAAAATTATCTAGTGAATAATTTTAGTCCTAGGTAGAGCAATACATGTTTAATCATCTTTTTACTTTTAAATTTTTGAATGATTTTTTATAAGTATATTTAAAACATTATAAAATATTCTTCAAAATCATGTCATATCGTTTTTAAGATAATATTATAATTTTAAAAGAGTAATTTTAATTTTTGCAGTATTGTTTGAATGATAATTGTCTTAAATGATTTTAATTTTTAAGTTAATAGAGTTATTTTAAAGACAAAATTTTGATTTTTTTTAATTATATCCTTTATTTAATGTTTTTTCTTCAAAATATCTTACTTTAAAACTAAATTCGGTATCCCATTTCTTATATCTATATCTCCATAATTTTTGGAAAATGTTAATTATATCCTTATTTTTTTCTTCATTATTTTACTAATTCAAAATTTATTTTTTATTATATTATCTTTTTCGAAAGTAGAAAAAAAGATTTATGATACACACTTTACTTTTGGAAAACTTTTTTTAAATTTTTTGGTACAAAAGGTTATTACTGGAAAACTTATTTCCGCTACAGAAATGAAAAAAATTGTACTATCGAAAAACTTTATTAGAAAGATTTCTGGTTAGGAAGGGGTTTTCGAAAAAATTTCTCAAAATTTTTTTCAGTATACACCATTTTTTTAATTTTATTATTTTTATAAATGTTAACAAATATTGATAAATCGCTACTATTATTGGATAAAATATGAGACAATACTACAAATATTTTTGACACCGATTATATATGCATAATTGTAAGTAATATTGTAAAAATATATTATTGCGTTAGTGAAAACTTTTTCTTTAACTTTTTCGATCGGTACATAATGTGTTTCTAGAAAACTTACAAATTTTTCGTCATTTCTTTTAATACACTATAAATAATAATTAACACACCATAAATATTTTTAAATAATAATATACCATAAATAATTAATACCACATTCAATAATTAATACACCATAAATGATGGTGTTCTACGAGATGCAGATGAAGTAACAGGATCCATAGACGTTCAAAGTCACATATTTTTCTTATCAACTGAAGAAAAAAAATTAATTAAAATCAAATAAATTAAATAAATACTAATATAATAAAAAATAAATATTTTTAAAAACATCAAACAACTACCGAAAAATAAAATACTTGGATGATATTTTCTGGTGGCTTTTGGAAATGTTACATTGAAGTTTGCAGAAGTTTCAAAAAAGTTAAAATAAATTTTAGTTTCAAAAATTTTAAAAAAAGATTTTTAAAAGGATGTTTTGTATTGAAAAATTTACGGAACAAAAGTTGTGTATCGAAATTTTCTTTTTATTTTAAAAGAAAAAAAGAAAAAAGAAAAAAAAATTCCGTTGCTTCATTTTAAAAATGTTAAAAAAAAAAGAATTTTTTTTTATATATACGAAAGTATTTTAATATTTTTCTTTACTTTTTAGGGATAAAGGAGGAGGTATAACTAAGATTTTCAAAGAATTACGAACACGAAACGAAATTTAATTAAGAAAGTTCGGTACAATACCGTTTCGGTCCTTTCACTATTAAATTTAATAATCTGTATCAAAATTACAATAGAGAACCCTTGTTTCTTGCCGCCTTCAATGTTCAAGATGAACAATCAACAAAATCCAAACTTTGAACACTATTTTCTCTCAACGTTTAATCTCTCACTATATTGACTTTTTTGTTTTGTCGGTATTTCCCCCAAATTTTCTATCTATCATATTTTTCCTCTTTTACAACAAAGAAGAAGCAAGATCCTTCTATTTGTTTTTTTTTTCCATAATGCCTCGTTCTGCTACTGCTTCACGCTTCTTTTTCTTTCAAGTGCAGCACTTTGCACGTTCACATCACTTCGACAGGTGCAGTCTCCACACATTTCGTATAGCATGACACAATTTTATATCAAAATGAATAATAAAAATTGAGTAAACCAGAATTATTAAGAATACTTGATTAATAATTAATTTATCAATAGAATCTATAACTGATGTAGTAGAAACTTTATAAACAACTCCATTTGTATATGATTCAATTTTTTTTTTTAAATATTAGTTGAAAAATAGGTCAAATTTAATTTATTTATATTATAAATAAAATATTTTAAAAAGTTAATGGAATTTTTTTATAAAAAATACATCTCAAAATATTCATTTTCACTTAAATTTTTAAAACTTTTGAAATATTCATCTTCATCAAAATTTTTGAATCTTTCACATTTCAGATATTTTAAAGTTTCAAAAATTTATTGAAAGTTTACTTTTAAATTTTTTTTTAAATATATAAAAAATATCTTACAAACTCCATTTTTAAAATTAAAAAATATTTACTCACTTTATATTGCAAATTTGCAAATTTTTTTAATTCTATGAAAAAGAATTTAAAAAAATTGAGAGCGTTTTTTACTGAAGTTAAATATAAATGTCAAAATTTTAAAATATAATAAAAAGTAAAAAAAAGAATAAAATTATATTTTAAAATGTTTTTAAAGTTGAAAAGTATAAATAGAGTGGGCGGTAGGTTTATCTCCAATGAATTCAATTTTTGTTTTTACAAATATTATTTTTTGGTCAATTACTATTACAACTTGTTAGTATCGTTTCAAATTCAAAAGGGAATTCAAGTGGGCATAAGATTGGACCTGAGAAGTCGTAGCACAAAATGGGGAGCGCTAGTGGGCCTATTCACAATGCTATTAAGTTGGGTGAATGTTGATCCAACTTTTACTTTTTTTGTTTTTTACTAGATTTTTATTTTTAGTAATATAAAATATACTATTAAATTTTAACTTTTTATAGTATATTTGAAGTTGAGATGCAAAATTAGAAGGTGAATGAACTTTCACCTAAAATTAGTGTAATAATGGATATTTAATTAGTATCGTAAATTTACACAAAATAATATGAAAATCTATTAGATTTTTTGTTTTAAGAATATAAAATTGACTAAAATACACTATAAAAAATGTTGTCGGTAATATCTTTTTTCACTTGCGAACAAATAATAGGGATGAATGAGCGAACAATATAACTCATTTGATTGGAGGCGAGCAACTCCCCTTAGCCCGCACTTGCTATACAGTTTATTTAATGTCAATTCAAATGTTTGTTTTTAATTCAATTGTCTCTTTCTTTCCAACAAACATTCATTTCAAGTAAGTCATTGATATTTTTCACTCGATTCAACTCTTAAACACTTTTTAAAACCATTATTTACATGTGGAGTGATAATAGACTAAGCTGATATATACTTTGCAATACATGAGTTTGACTTGTTAAAAATTTTAAAATTTAAGTTTGAATTGTAGTATGTTATAGGCATTTTTTAGGACATAAGTTTGACTTTTAGAAAAGTCTTGTATGAAACGGGGTGTTTCATATATTATTATTATTTTTAATGAAACCTAACATTTCATATATTTATATTTTTAAATAGTCAATAAGACATATTTTTTAATAGACTAATAAACTAACAGTTCAATGAAATTAAATATATATATTTTTTTTTTAAATTTAAGATGTCCTTTTATAGAATTTGACTTTATATTATATCATATTTCAATTATATTTTATTATAATATACTTAAATATGTCAAAAATTAATATAAAATATTATGATTAACTTACTAAAGTTAGCAATTTATAATTTAACACAAAGTTCAAAATCCAAATCCAATATAATAATAGTAATAGTAATAATAATGATAATAATAACAACAATAATAATAATAAAATTATTTATATTTACTTAATCAAGTCAATCTGTTAAACTTAAAAGATTTTTTTTACATGTAGTATGATTGTTTTTTAGCTAAATAGACTTAGAAAAAATCTTTACAATTTCTTATTTATAAAAGAAAGTTTGAAATAATATGAACTTATCATTAGATATTCCTGTCAATAACTAACCTACTCTCACCCCTGGTTACACTTAAAATTATTTGTTAATTAATTTCAACTTCGACAATTACACTAATTTAAATATTTATTTGTGTTTTGAATTTTGGTTGAGTTTGCCCAACAAAAAAAACCATAGTAAACAATCCACTTTATATCAATGTTACTTATAGGTGAGTTCGAGTAACTCATAAATCAAGTCTTCATCCAATTTTACAAAATTCAACTTCATATCATGATTTTAAGGGTTTTGAATGCAATTAAAAGTGTTATAATTTCATTCGTAAAACTTAACCTCACAATTGTGTACAATTTTTTTTAATATCTTAAAAAAAAATGCTATAATTCCCTTAATTGTGTAATCAAAATAGTCCAAAATGGTCCTTATCACATGAGAAACCTACCTCTCTCACATGGCAATGGAAAATAGAAGTGAATATTCATTTTCCCCTAAACCCATCATTCATATGGAACACAAATAGTTGGGCGATGGACACATAATCGGTAGTATCAAATATCAAATTTAAAACTCAATCACGCCTGCACAAAATAACCACAAACAGATATTTATTAAGGTCTTTATATTTCAAATCGATTAAAAAAACCACCAATCAATTTAAAAAATTAAATAATGCACAAATTCGAACCAAATCAAATTAAATAGTCTTTATAAATTTTTGTTTTTTTTATTAGTATGAGATATTGCATTAAATTATTACTTATTATTTTCAATCAATTTTTAATACACTTATTTGTTTAAATTCATATATTTTTTTAATTATTATTTCATATAATTTAAACATAATCGATATATGTTATTCTTTAATATTAGTTTTTAATATATATTATATATAATATTTTGCTTCAAATTTATTTCATTAATGTAACTTTATAATATTATATTAAAATAATATATTATAAATTATAATTTGGATAAATTAAAAATCAATTTAATTAAAATTGTATTAATTTAGATTAGATCTAATCAATTTTTTTTTCGAACTCTCATCCAAATCGAACCGAATCAAATAACGAATATTTTAATATTTGGATCAGATGAATTTTTCTCAAAATCCAACGAAATCGTACCGCAAACATCCATAATTAATATCAATATCCGACTTTTGAAAACCGAATATTTAAATTATGATTTTTAACAAATCTATATACTTTAAATAGAGTTATCTATTTAGGAGTTTTTTTTCAAACAAATTTTTTATAAAATAAAAAGAGAGAATTGGAATATTGATCATTAATATAATCAATTTAGAACTGATTTTGTAAAATCAAATCTCATTATATAAATTACAATTATATGAATTAGTTATAAAAATTAATTACAATAAATAACTTTTATATAGATGTAGATTGATTATGTGAATATGGTGTTCGCAAACAACTCTAATCATAACATAAAATTGATTAAAAAACCTTCAATCATAACATTCTACCAAGTTTAAAAAAGAACATGGTACTTAAAAATCGAGCATTCTAGTGCCAGCGCTAATAAAAGTTTATCGTACAACTCATTTCTAAATCTAAATTCGTTCTACCATCATCAACAACAACAATCAAAACCACAATTCAACTCCCCAAATCAGCCACAACAGGAAATACAATATTAATGAAAATTTATTTTCAAATTAACTATGTATTATAATTTCCAATTATTAAATTTAAATATTTTTATGTATGTTAAGTATTCCAATAACATATATGTCAATTATTTGTTACACTGAGACATATTTGAAAAATTAATTAAGTAAATCAAAAAGTCATTGTCTAATATATCTTTTAATATGTAATACTATAATATTAATTGACATTGTAAGATAATTTATTTTTTAATTTTTTTTATCTTATTAGAGATGAAAAATTCTATTTTTTTTATAACAATATGACAATATTTAACTATACCAGTATTTGTCAATTAAAACTTAATCAAAATTGTATAACAATATTTGGTGGTGATATATAATTTTTATATTAACATATGCACATTAAAGTGCATGATACTTAAACAAGATTCGAGTATATATGGAATCAATAATTTATGTAGCCTTTCGATAAGAAAAATTGGTTCGGGCTATTAATCTTTAGATTTTAAATGATTTATATCACTATTTTATAAGATTTTAAAAGATTTTTTTATTTATAAAATTTCAAAGGACTCAATTAATTTAAATAATTATTAAAAAAAATGGATTATGACACGTTCTCTAACACAATATTTTCAATAAATATTTTTTTATTTATTAAAATTTAAATTATTCATACAAAATTCAATTCCACATATTTAAAATCAATGCAATCGCATTGTTTTATCAACATAATCTTTTATGATGCATGAATAAATTAACAATTGTTTTAATTTGATAATCGTTATCTTTATATGCATCATTTTCATTGCTATCATCATTGTTTTTGGTCGGAAAAGAAATTTATTAGTATCATATTTATTATATCATTTTTAAGAATGTGTGGAGTAGATTAGTAATATATTTTTATTTTAAAAGTTGTTATCATGATATGTAATATTGTGAAAATTAATTATACTAGTCATTATTATCATCTCAATTAAATTTTTTCAAAAATGCGGTGAGAAAATTATCAATTCATTTTTATTTAGAGATTCATGTAGAGAAAAAAATTTCAATTAATTTTATTTTGAAATTTACTATGATGATATTAACTAGTCTGGAGATTGTATCACACACTCAAATTGAAGTATCACATACACATTAAAAAGTGGATTTTAAAATTGACAACTAATTTTTGTTTTACTTATTACATTTTCATATAACTAAGAATGTCTTAAAAGGCCAAATTTAAATTTAAAAAATTAAGTCTAATAAAAAAATGTAATTTTAATAACTATATTTTATTTCAAAATACTATAATACAAAAATCTCAAACTGCTTTATTTAAATTCATAAAAATATATAAATTATAAATAACATTTAAATATAACTTCAAGTTAATACTAATTTTCTAACTATGTAAAAAAATTATCTTTCTAACATTTTTTTGAAGAAATTTATAAGTGTCAAAAATACTACAAAATAATCACACTTCAAAAGAAAATAATCACACATTCTTAATCACGTTTCATAACTCACGTTCTTAATCACGTTTCATAACTTTCAAAGATACTACCAAATAACATATCAAAAGAAAAATTAAATAATAATATTTTTAATCATTGACTTTCATTGACTAAAAACTCGTTCATTGATTAAAAACTCTTATTAAGCTCAATAATTAAAATCTGGTGCAATGAGTCATTTCCTCTACAATAAATTAAATCTTATTAGACTTGAATGTTTTTATTTATTCTATAGAATTTTTTTAATCAGTGTATCACAATTGTTTTAAGTAACCGAGCCTGTATATAGTTTGATTAAAATAATACAAATTTAATAGTCATATTAATACTTATTACTTATAAGATAACAACAATCAATTTATTTTTTATAAAAAAAGGTTGTTAGCTTAATAAAAGTAAAAAAAAATTATTTTAGTTATTTAATATTATCTTTGTAATAATTTTTTAAAATATCATTTGGACATACATTCAAAGTAAAAACATAACTATATGATTTTATAAAAATTGGGAGTGGTGAAAACAATAATGTTACTGATGTCATACGAGAAGAGAGCATAGGAGAAATGATAGAAACATAAGAAGAAGAGAGAGATATGTAAATGCATTAACAAAGTAAGAAGAGAATGAAAATATATACGAGACAAGAAAATATAGAAAAGTTGAGAGAATTTGAGGATTGAAAAATCAGGATAAATTTGCGAGATGAGTTGAATCGAATCCTAGAATTAGAATCATTTGAGTTGAATTGAGTTAAGTGTATGGAAATAAGAAATTTGGGGAAATAGAGAGAGGAGGAGAAAGAGAGTAACAAAATCTCATAAAATCTATTTTTGAAAAATATCAATTAAAATTTTAAAGATTTTAAATACCACAAGATATTTTGTAAATTGTAATAAATCTTGATTGAATACCACTAGATTTATACATTTTGTTTACAAAATCCAAACAATTTTAATTGAATATTGTAAGATTTTTTCATCACAAAAAAAATGTTTTAAATTTTTTTCAAAAATTATAATATATATCGATTATGTTTTATCATTTTTCCTATGCTCTAATAAAAAGGACTCCAACAAGATTTTTTATACATCGATAAAAAAAATCATTTTTTATTAAGTAAATTTTATCACTAAAAGTTAAAATTTACTTAATAAAAAGGACTCCAATTTTTTTTTCCACTTAATAAAAAGGCTTGATGTTCTAATATGTTTTTAAGAACTAAAAATGATAAGATTTTATTTAAAATTAATATTCTCTCAACAAATATTAAATCAAATGATTATATCATTAATCGAAATAGAAGCATTATATGAAAATTATTATATTAGTTTAATAAATGAATTTATATTCTAAAGTTTCTTAAAAATAAGTTTTGTAATAAATTGACTAAAATACTATCATAAACTTTATAAGCCCTCAAATTAAATTTCACCTTAGGCCTTTGTATATAGTATGCCAAAAAATGCTTTTATTGCGCTTATTTAATTGTGTCTTTTATTAATATCACAAATATTAAAAACATATGCCGATTTATAACACTTTTTAAGTGCTATTATAGGTGAGTGTTTATATAACGTTTTTCTCATATGCACTACCATACATGTATTGAGTCGGCCATGTGCTTAGATTTGTTATAATAATTTTTATATTTGGATATCTTTATTTTTCATACACCAATTCAACACTTTATGTTATCTTTATCTCCATCTTTCTATCACATCAACAATATACTACACATCTATCACATTATTCTTTAGTTCTTTTACTGGGTCAAATGATATTTGGATGTTCACTAAACATTTTTATTGTTGTAATGCCCCTAAAAAAGGTTTGGTAGTTTACTTTGTTAGTGTAATTGTTAATTACTTTTTTATGCATAGGAGTACTCTTGTACTCATTTAATATATTTCGATTATTAACATTTTCATAAATTTTTCACCCTTCAAAATTTTCAGTGAACTTTTTCAACATATTTTGTCTTTTGTTTGATTATATTTTCAAATAATCAATTGCAACTATTTTTTTTTAAACTCAATCAATAGCAACTAATATTTAGTATCTATTGAAGTACATAAATACATACATAATATAATATTAAAAATTATCGATGAACATTCAAACACCCAATCACAAATTAAAGATAAATGATTCGAGATATATAGTGATGAGATAAATGTAATATATTGGTGATATAATAGGATGAAAGAGAGGTGTTGAATTAATTAATTTATGAAAATAATAGGTATATATATGTATCATGATATAATATTTGACATACAATGGGTGAATACATTCATAAAGGTACATTTTCTTAGAAAGATAAAGAGATAAAATAGTAATATGATATGTTGATGATGTGATATAAAGAAAAATAGAAAAAGATGTAAAATGAACTCTTGAATGTGTTTAAGAAAATTTAAAGTGTATGTGTATTATTCTCCATAATAGAATATCATTCCTGATAACAAACATAAAAAAAGTTTTGAAGGCTCTCGTAGACTTCATTCAACTTAGTTTGCTGTTCATCTTCGTCATCATCACCATCGCCATTATGAACATTGTAACATCATAAATTTGATAATAAACTATTTTATTAATTAAATAGGATTTTAAATAATTAATTTGATGTTAAAATTATTTTAGAATATATGTTGATAAATTTTGTGAGTAATTTTCGTTTTAGGGATGCTTTCTATGATGTGCTGGTTTGATAGATATTATATTTAATGAGCAATATAAATAATAAATATTTTATTTTATTATTTTATATATTTTTCTAAAAATAAAAGTATTTTAATGTAATATTTTAAAGAACAAGATTTTATATGATTTTAAGTGTATATGTGAGTTGGTAATTAATATGATATTTTCTTATATGCTTGACTAATGTTAAGTGTGTACATATTTATATTTTAATTATTTTTAAGTATCTCTTATTTTAATTATTTCTAAATATATCTTATTTTAATTATTTATTCTATAAATAATTATATTGAGATCGTAGTAATATTGTGTTTGATTTTCTTTGTTTTTATATA
>JBBPBS010000235.1:2274710-2360654 GCA_037974835.1 Cicer judaicum | reverse complement strand
TAACATGGTTGACATTGTAAAACATAAAATATAAAATTGTCACTTAAAATTAAAATAAATAACTAAATTAAAAAAAAAAGGACAAATAATTAAAACTTTAATTAAAATTAAATGAAATTTAACCAAAATATTATTAATAATATTTAATCTTACAGATCTATATTTTTGTAACACTTGAGAGCTTATCATTAATAACATTAAATGAATGTTTTCGGCGCTTTTTTATGACATAAATTTATCCAATTATGTTTCTTGTAGCATACACAAGATGTTACTTACTTGTATGTATTAATCCTTCAAAATATAAATAATAGTTTTACACCTTCATAGAACATAATTCATCTATTAACTTTGTGGAGAAAACATTATTAGTGAACTCATCCAATTATTGAATACAAAAATTATGGAAAATTTTGTTTTAAACTATCCATGCAAATCACAATAACAAGACAATTAAGATACCTAACTAAACCTACGAATATATATATATCACCAAAAGATGAGCAACATTAAGAAAATTTATTGGCTGCAGTTTTGAAATTATTTCTTAAGTTCGCAACAACATATTTGCTAGCATTTGATTACTGGATATTGTCTGCTCAGATTTATGTCAAAGGTTTTATGTCATAAATAATCGCATACGAACTAAAGAAAATTACCTATTTGGTTTCTCTCTCTTCAGCCCAAGATTCTCTACCTAAAATCAACAATGTATCTAACAAAAAGAACATGTATTTAATGATGATAAAAAACTTAGCAGTTATTTGCTTCATTTTTGCCTGAAAACAAAGTTTTATGAAAAATGAACTTGGATTTAAAGACATTATTAGAATGAAGTGAAACCAAAGAGGGAAACCTCTGATATGAAGTTAAGGCCCTCAATTAGACATGAAAACCCTAGAAAAATAACACTACAACATTTTTGCCCTACTGCAACACATGAAAACCGTTGCTTAACATAAAAAAACCGTTGCCGTAATCTACGAGAACGGTTTTCTGGCCGTGGAGAACTAAGGCGTTGCCTTAGCCTAACGCAACGGTTTTTTGTGAAACGGCAACACTTTTTAAAAACAAATTAATTTTACTCATATGGATCGATTCAGAGATGCATATATAAACATGTTTACGCTAGTGTCATTACAAATTTCAGCAAATACATTTCATGTAAATGAATGATAATTTAAATTAACTGTGTCAAATTCAAATAAAATGTTTACCTCTAGTAATTGATCCAACCAACTAGATTCAAATTCACTGAAATTTAAAGTTTTTTCTGAACACTGGAGGTATAAAACCAAAAAAGCATCCATCTAAACAAGTATAAGCATTACGGTTATCACTTCAAAATAGCATATTAAAAGAAAACCTCGACTACACAGAGAGTATTCTGAATTCTACACTAAGTATAGCCATAATAACAAGTATACCAATCTGCAATCATCTTATAACATTATTTTTAATCAGGCCAACCAATTTACCTTACAGGCCATACACACAACACAATAATTACAAAGCCTAATAAAATCTTCATCATCAACTTATTGGTAGAATAATCTTCTTCAAAATATTGTTCACTACTAGTACAAGGTTTATTCGGGGTTGTTGTTGTTAGTTTTGCATGAGAAGGTAATAGACGTGTCGGTAGTCTTGCAATGTTTTGGAAGGAAGGTGTCGAAGTGGAGGTATTATTTTTTTCCCATATCCATATTGATGTCTTAATTGCTATGGATGATGGAGATAGAAATAGAGATTTGTGTGTACAGCTGTGAATTAATTTGCTAGAAAACATTGATAAGTGGCTTCTCATGGGGATTTTAATATGATTCTTTCACAAGATGATAAAGAAGATGGAAATTTTAGTAACTCGCGAATGATTTCGATGATTTGAGACACTCTTCAAAATCACAATCTTTCTAAATTAGAATTTTAGAGTGATAAATTGATTTTTAATTCTATTTGCACGGTTATTTTTTTCCTTCCTATTTTGTTTAATGGAAGTTATTGTCTTAAGGTTTTTCCTCAACAAGGTCTTCGTCAAAAAGACCTTTTGTCTCTTTATCTTTTTATCTTATGTGTAGAGGCATTTTTAGATCTTTCAAATAATGCACAGAAAAATACGATCCTTCTTTGAATTTAAATTACAATAAAGCTCCAAAAATTAGTCATTTATATTTTGCAGATGATAGCCTCATATTTTGCGAGGACTCTCTTCAAGATACTCAGACCATTCAAGGAGTGCTTAATACTTATCAATCTGCTTCTGGACAACTTATCAATCTGGATAAATTAGAAATCTCTTTCAATTAAAATGTACCTGATGATCGTAAAATCTTGTTCCAAGGATGGATATAAATTAAGGTTGTTGAGTGTCATTCGAAGTGTCTGAGGCTGCCTTATTTTGTTGGTAGGTCTAAGCAACATGTATTTAATTTTCTCCAAAATAAGTTTGGAAGAAGTTGAATGTTTGGAATGAAAGATTTTTATCAACTGTAGGGAGAAAAGTTTTGATCAAAACATTTATTCAAGTAATTTCTACATACGTTATGAGTTGTTTTCTACTTCAAATGAATTTATATGAAACCATTGTCCTTAATGAACCCACAACTAATTGGATTTGACCGGGTTAAAGAATGAGTTATGGTCTAAAATTTGGCCGGATCAAACATTATGACCGAATAAGGGACACACGAAACCCGACCTAACACATCCTTTATACATCCATAACATTTGAACCAAATCTGTCATTTTCGTCATCCCTAGGCTTATTCTTGTGCAATTAGGGTTTTTAACCAATCTTGTGCATCCAATAAGTTCATTCGTGTCATTGGATTAACATTTAGCTCATTTTTCGTCCTCCCTAGGCTTAATCTTGTCCAATTAAGGTTTTTAACAAATATTTTGCATCTAATAAGTTCATTTGTGTCATTGGATTAACACTTAGCTCATTTTCTTCCTCCCTAGGCTTATTGTTGTACAATTAGGGTTTTTAACCAATCTTGTGCATCCAATAGGTGTGTTTGTGTCATTGGATGAATATTTAGGTCATTTTCTTCCTCCCTAGGCTTATTGTTGTCCAATTAGGGTTTTTAACCAATCTTGTGCATCCAATAGGTGTGTTTGTGTCATTGGATTAACATTTAGGTTATTTTTCGTCCTCCATGGGATTAATCTTGTCCAATTAGGGTTTTTAACCATTCTTATGCATTCAATAAGTTCATTTGTGTTATTGGATTAACATTTAGGTCATTTTCTTCCTCCATAGGCTTATTCTTGTCCAATTAGGGTTTTTTAACATATTTTGTGCATCCAATAGGTGTGTTTGTGTCATTGGATGAACAATTAGGTCATTTTCATCCTCCCTAGGCTTATTCTTGTCTGTAAGACCCGTAATTTTAAATTATACCTTATGTATTTTATTGGATTTTGGTATTGAACTCAGGGGCTTTTTAGCCAAGTTATTAATATTTTGGAGTTTATATGATCAAAAAGATATTTTGATGCCCGATTAGAATTACTCATCGATAAATAAATTAAATTAACTGCGGTGAATCTTTTACGAAGAGTTTAATGCGTTATGGGTGAAAGGGTAATTTAATAAATATCTAAAGATTTTGAGATATTTGTTAATTATATTAATATATATGTTTGTGTGGAGGGAAAAGAGGATAAAATAGAAAGGAAAAGAAGGAAAAAGAAAGAAAAGAAAATGAGAGGGAAGAAAAAGAAAAGAAAGAAAACAGAAAACTTCTTCTTCTTCCTCGTGTGACCCATTCTTCTCCCTTCCTCCATTGTTGCTCGTTTTTGCTTCCTTTTCTTTCCTTTGGATTTGAAAATTGATAGTGGGGGATAGGACAAGGATTTCTCAACTCCACTCTTCCTCTTTGATCCGAAAATGAAGGAAAACGGTTTAGGGATTTCAAAACCGTCAAACACAAATCTCGCTGTTTCTTCTGGACCCAAGCTTCGTTTCGCGAAGGGATAGAAGGGAAAGTTGCTCACCACTACACTATGGTGCTAGTGAGCTAACTTTGGAAGCGACGTCGCGAGCATAGTTTTACCGGAATTGATCGTGGTGCCGTAAATCGACGTTAAAGCTAACGTTAAGGTAAGGGCTCCTTCCAAACTTTTAGTTTTCATTTAGGGACTTAGTTGTGGTTGTGTGGAAGAGAATTTGGTTAGGGTTAAAGTAATTTTTTATGGAGAATGAATTTTAAACCCGTTTATGTATGATTTCGAGTATATGAAACTTGTTGGGTTCGAGTGATGGATTGTGTCAGTTTGTGCCGTCGTATTCGGCGTGTTTATATTTGATAATCATAGAATTTGAGATGTGTTTTGTGTGGAAAAGTGGTTGGATGTGTTTTGGTGTGAATTACGAATTGATGTGTTTTTGATGTGGATTGATAATATGTTTGAGTTTTTTTGTGTGGAATTTGAAAACCATTAAGTTAAATGAGTATTAAGAATGGGGAATCTCTTAATGTCTTGTTTACTTAATGTGTATTTGTGAAAATTGTTTTGAGTTAAATGAGTATTAAGAATGAGGAATCTCTTAATATCTCTATTTACTAATGTTTTGGAAAATCGTTTAAGTCAAATGAGAATTAAGAATGGGGAATCTCTTAATTTCTTGTTTACTTAATGTTTGTTTTGAAAATCGTTTAAGTTAACTGGGCGTTAAGAATGGGGAATCTCTTAATGTCTTGGTTACTTAATGTTTGGTTTGAAAATCGTTTAAGTTAACCGGGCGTTAAGAATGGGGAATCTCTTAATGTTTTGGTTACTTAATGTTGTTTTGAAAACCGTTTAATTTAAAAGAATATTAAGAATGGGAATCTCTTAATATGTCTGTTTGCTTAATGTTTGGCGTGAAAATCGTTTAAGTTAAATGAGTATTGAAAATGGGGAATCTTTTAATATTTGCATTTACTTAACGATTGTTGTGGACGGAGTCAGTATATGCTCATGCATTTTCATGCTTTTTGTAAATCGTGCAGACCCGTGATAGGTGGCACCCTGATAAATAGTCTTTGGCCTGTGATAGGCGGTACATTTATGATTTATGTTTTTGTAAATTGTGCAAACCCGTGATAGGTGGCACCTTGGTAAATAGTACTTTGGCCCGTGATAGGCGGTACTTTTACGATTTACGGTTTTTTGTAAATTGTGCAGACCCTTGATAGGTGGCACCTTGGTAAAGAGTACTTTGGCCTATGATAGGCGGTACATTTACAATTTACGTTCTTTTTAGTAAACCATGCAGACCCGTGATAGGTGGCACCTTGGTAAACGATACGGGCCCGTGATAGGCAGTACGTTTATGGTTTATGCTTTTTAGTAAATCGTGCAAACCCGTGATAGGTGGCACCTCGGTAATTGGTACTTTGGCCTGCGATAGATGGTACAATTATGATTTACGGCCCTTTGAGGAAGGTTTTGGTTTGGAATTCCGAGTCCATGCATTTTGGCATATACGCATTGCATTAGGGTGCTTGGCACACGAGTCGTGGTTGATTCAAATTATGATTGTGTTGATTTTGCTAAGTGTTATGGTTTGAAATTATGTGTAAGTGTGTTTTTGATTCAAATTATGATTGTGTTGACTTTGCTAAGTGTTATGGTTTGAAATTATGTATAGGTGTGTTTTGATTCAAATTGTGATTGAGTTGGTTTATGAATTTTTTAAATAATACACAGGGAAATCGATTTACCCAATAGATTGGATGAGTTACAGGGGCCCTGTCCTTCCTGAAATCGATTTACCCAATCGATTTTGTAATATGTTTTTCAAAATGATTTGAGAAATCGATTGGATTCGATTGGATTCAATTGGATTCAATACAGGGGCCTTGTCTTTCCCAAAATCGATTTGCTCAATCGATTGGATTCAATACAGGGGCTTGTCTTTCCCAAAATCGATTTGCCCAATCGATTGGATCCAATACAGGGGCTCTGTCTTTCATGAAATCGATTTACCCAATCGATTGGACAATATAGGGGCTCAATCCTTCTCGAAATCGATTACTCCAATCGATTGAGGCAAGTCTGGGGTTCAATTTTTACTAAAAACTTTCAAGAAATCGATTTTCCCAATCGATTGGCACAGTAGGATATCTTATTTTGTGTTAGATGATGGATTTCTCAATTGATTATCAATGTATTGGTCAATTATGTATTACTTGATGGATTGAGAACTTTATTTTGATTTCATTATCATTTGGTAAGCATTGTATGAAGTTTTAGCATACGGAAAACCTTTTAAGATGCATGCTAAGTTGGAAGGGGTATTTTGTGCATTTGAAAACTTATATGTTATTTGTTAACTGTTAATTTCGGTTGGTGACCCTTTACAACTATTGTGGAAATCTGGGCTTTGCCCTCAGATGAGAGTCAGGGTGGTCCTACTGGTTCGTACCCTACGGATGGCAATGTGGATGGGAATGCTTGATTGGAGCTTCGTTTGGAGGATCTCACGGGGCGCGTAGAGATTACTCGAGGCGTATAGTTTTTTGTTATGTATAGAATGATCAGACTAGGTTGTCACTCAGGACACATATGTCTTTCTTGTGGGCTACTTTTATTTTATATTGGAAGGATGTACATGTACTAATGTTGGCATCAGGACATGCTTTGGATTTATATTTTGAAAAAGTAAACTTTTCCACTGTTTGTAAATTATAATGACTCAATTATTTATCCAAGGGTTTTACCTTATTTAACACTGTGTTGTATTTTAATTTCTTAAAAAAAAAAAAAAAATACACCCTCGCTAAGAAAAACGGGGTGTTACATTGTCCAATTAGGGTTTTTAACCAATCTTGAGCATCCAATAGGTGTGTTTATGTCATTGGATGAACATTTAGGTCATTTTCTTCCACCCTAGGCTTATTCTTGTCCAATTAGGGTTTTAAACCAATCTTGTGCATCCAATAAGTTCATTTGTGTCATTGGATGAACATTTAGGTCATTTTCGTCCTCCCTATGCTTATTCTTGTCCAATTAGAGTTTTTAACCAATCTTGTGCATCCAATAAGTTCATTTGTGTTATTGGATAAACATTTAGGTCATTTTCGTCCTCCCTAGGCTTATTCTTTTCCAATTAGGGTTTTTAACCAATCTTGTGCATCCAATAAGTTCATTTGTGTCATTGGATAAACATTTTTGTCATTTTCGTCCTCCCTAGGCTAATTCTTGTCCAGTTAGGGTTTTTAACCAATCTTGTGCATCCAATAGTTGTGTTGGTGTCATTGGATAAACATTTAGGTATTTTTCATCCTCCTTAGGCTCTTTCTTGTCCAATTAGGGTTTTTAACAAATCTTGTGCACACAATAAGTTCATTTGTGTCGTTGGATAAACATTTAGGTCATTTTCGTGCTCCCTAGGCTAATACTTGTCCAAGTATGGTTTTTAACCAATCTTGTGCATCCAATAGTTGTGTTTGTGTCATTGGATGAACAATTAAGTCATTTTCGTCCTCCTTGGGCTTATTCTTCTCCATATAGGGGTTTTAACCAAAGTTGTGGATCCAATATGTGTGTTTGTGTCATTGGATAAACATTTACGTCATTTTCTTCCTCCCTAGGCTTATTCTTGGCCAATTAGGATTCTTAACAAATCTTGTGCATCTAATAAGTTCATTTGTTTCATTGGATAAACATTTAGGTCATTTTCGTCCTCCCTTGGCTTATTGTTGTCCAATTATGGTTTTTAACCGATCTTGTGCATCCAATAGGTGTGTTTGGGTCATTGGATAAATATTTTGGTCATTTTCGTTCTCCCTAGGCTTATTCTTGACCAATTAGGGTTTTTAACCAATCTTGTGCATCAAATAGGAGTGTTTGTGTCAATGGAAGAAGATTTAGGTCATTTTTTTCCTCCCTAGGCTTATTGTTGTCCAATTAGGGGTTTTATCAAATCTTAAGCATCCAATAGGTGTGTTTGTGTCATTAGATGAATATTTAGGTCGTTCTAGACTCCCTAGGTTTATTCTTGTCCAACTATGGTTTTTAACCAATCTTGTGTATCCAATAAGTTCATTTTTGTCATTGGATAAACATTTAGGTCATTTTCGTTCACCCTAGGCTTATTCTTGTGTAATTAGGGTTTTTAACCAATCTTGTGCTCCAATTTGTTCATTTGTGTCGTTGGATAAAAATTTAGGTCATCTTCGTGCTCCCTACACTAATACTTGTCCAGTTAGGGTTTTTAATTAAAATTGTGCATCCAATAGTTGTGTTTGTGTCATTGGATGAACAATTAGGTCATTTTCGTCCTCCCTAGGTTTATTCTTGTCCGTATAGGGTTTTTAAAAAATCTTGTGCATCCAATTGGTGTGTTTGTATCATTATATGAATATTTAAGTCATTTTTGTCCTCCTTAGGCTTATTCTTGTCCATTTAGGGTTTTTAACCAAACTTGTTTACCCAATAGGTGTGTTTGTGTCATTGGATGAACATTTCGGTCATTTTCTTCCTCCTTAGGCTTATTTATCAAATTAGGGGTTTTAACCAATCTTGTGTATCCAATATGTGTGTTTGGGTCATTGGATGAATATTTTGGTCATTTTCGTCCTCCCTAGCCTTAATCTCGTCCAATTAGGGTTTTCAACCAATCTTGTGCATCCAATACGTGTGTTTGTGTAATTAGAGAAACATTTAGGTCATTTTTGTCTCCCTAGGCTTATTCTTGTCCAATGATGGTTTTTAACCAATCTTGTGCGTCCAATAAGTTCGTTTATGTTATTGGATGAACATTTAGGTCATTTTCGTCCTCCCTACGCTTAATCTTGACGAATTAGGGTTTTTAAAAAATCTTGTGCATCCAATAAGTGTTTTTATGTCATTGGATGAACATTTAGGTCATTTTCGTCCTCCCTAAGCTTATTCCTATCCAATTAGGGTTTTTAACCAATCTGTTCGTCCAATAGGTGTGTTTGTGTCATTAGATGAACATTTAGGTCATTTTGTACATCCCTAGGCTTATTCTTGACCAATTATGGTTTTTAACCAATCTTGTGCATCCAATAGGTTCATTTGTGTCATTGGATAAACATTTAGGTGATTTTCTTCCTCCCTAGGCTTATTCTTTTCCAATTAGGGTTTTTAACCAATCTTGTGCATCCAATAAGTTCATTTGTGTCATTGGATAAACATTTTGGTCATTTTCCTCCTCCCTAGGCTAATTCTTGTCCAGTTAAGCTTTTTAACCAATCTTGTACATCCACTAGTTGTGTTGGAGTCATTGGATATACATTTAGGTCTTTTTCGTCCTCCCTAGGCTTATTCTGGTCCAATTAGGGTTTTTAATCAATCTTGTGCATCCAATTAGTTCATTTGTGTCGTTGGATAAACATTATAGGTCATCTTCGTTCTCCCTAGGCTAATACTTGTCCAGTTAGGGTTTTTTACCAAAATTGTGCATCCAATTGTTGTGTTTGTTTCATTCGATGAACAATAAGATCATTTTCGTCCTCCTTAGGCTTATTCTTGTCCATATAGGGATTTTAAAAAATGTTGTGCATCCAATAGGCGTGTTTGTATCATTATACGAACATTTTGTTCATTTTTGTCGTCCCTAGGCTTATTCTTGTCCAATTAGGGATTTTAACCAAACATGATCATCCAATTGGCGTGTTTGTGTCATTGGATTAACATTTAGGTTATTTTCGTCCTCCGTAGGCTTATTCGTGTGCAATTAGGGTTTTTAAAAAATCTTGTGCATTTAATAGGCGTGTTTGTGTCATTATACGAACATTTTGTTCATTTTTGTCGTCCCTAGGCTTATTGTTGTCAAATTAGGGATTTTAACCAAACATGATCATCCAATTGGCATGTTTGTGTCATTGGATTAACATTTAGGTCATTTTCGTCGTCCCTAGGCTTATTCATGTCCATATATGGTTTTTAAAAAATCTTGTGCATCCAATAGGTGTGTTTGTATCATTATATGAACATTTAGGTCATTTTTGTCCTCCCTAGGCTTATTCTTTTCCAATTGGGGTTTTTAACCAATCTTGAGCATCCAATAGGTGTGTTTATGTCATTGGATGAACATTTAGGTCATTTTCATCCACCCTAGGCTTATTCTGGTCCAATTAGGGTTTTAAACCAATCTTTTGCATCCAATAAGTTCATTTGTGTCATTGGATGAACATTTAGGTCATTTTCGTCCTCCCTATGCTTATTCTTGTCCAATTAGAGTTTTTAACCAATCTTGTGCATCCAATAAGTTCATTTGTTTTATTGGATGAACATTTTGGTAATTTTTCCCTCCCTACGCTTAATGTTGTCGAATTAGGGTTTTTAACCAATCTTGTACATCCAACAATTTCATTTGTGTTATTGGATAAACATTTAGGTCATTTTCGTCCTCCCTAGGCTTATTCTTGTCCAGATAGGGTTTTTAACTAATCTTGTGCATCCAATAGGTGTGTTTGTGTCATTGAATGAACATTTAGGTCATTTTCTTCCTCCCTAGGCTTATTCTTGTCCAATTAGGGTTTTTAACCAATCTTATGCATTTAAAAAGTTCATTTGTGTCGTTGGATTATCATTTAGGTCATTTTCGTCCTCCCTTGGCTTATTCTTGTTCAATTAGGATTTTTAACCAATCTTCTACATCCAATAAGATCATTTGTGTCATGTACACACATTTAGGTCATTTTCATCTTCCGTAGGCTAATTCTTTTCCAATTAGGGTTTTTAACGAATCTTGTGCATCCAACTAGTTCTTTTGTGTCATTGGATAAACATTTAGGTCATTTTCGTCCTCCCTAGGCTTATTCTTTTCCAGTTAGGGTTTTTAACCAATCTTGTGCATCCAATAAGTTCTTTAACAAATCTTGTGCACACAATAAGTTCATTTGTGTCGTTGGATAAACACTTAGGTCATTTTCGTGCTCCCTAGGCTAATACTTGTCCAGTTATGGTTTTTAACCAATCTTGTGCATCCAATAGTTGTGTTTGTGTCATTGGATGAACAATTAAGTCATTTTCGTCCTCCTTGGGCTTATTCTTCTCCATATAGGGGTTTTAACCAAAGTTGTGGATCCAATATGTGTGTTTGTGTCATTGGATAAACATTTAGGTCATTTTCTTCCTCCCTAGGCTTATTCTTGTCCAATTAGGGTTCTTAACAAATCTTGTGCATCTAATAAGTTCATTTGTGTCATTGGATAAACATTTAGGTCATTTTCGTCCTCCCTAGGCTTATTGTTGTCCAATTATGGTTTTTAACAGATCTTGTGCATCCAATAGGTGTGTTTGGGGTCATTGGATGAATATTTTGGTCATTTTCGTCCCCCCTAGGCTTATTCTTGAGCAATTAGGGTTTTTAACCAATCTTGTGCATCAAATAGGAGTGTTTGTGTCATTGGAAGAAGATTTAGGTCATTTTTTTCCTCCCTAGGCTTATTGTTGTCCAATTAGGGGTTTTATCCATTCTTAAGCATCCAATAGGTGTGTTTGTGTCATTAGATTAATATTTAGGTCATTCTAGACTCCCTAGGTTTATTCTTGTCCAACTATTGTTTTTAACCAATCTTGTGCGTCCAATAAGTTCGTTTTTGATATTGGATGAATATTTAGGTCATTTTCGTCTTCCCTACGCTTAATCTTGTCGAATTAGGGTTTTTAACCAATCTTGTGCATCCAATAAGTTCATTTTTGTCATTGGATAAACATTTAGGTCATTTTCGTTCACCCTAGGCTTATTCTTGTCGAATTAGGGTTTTTAACCAATCTTGTGCTCCAATTTGTTCATTTGTGTCGTTGGATAAAAATTTAGGTCATCTTCGTGCTCCCTACACTAATACTTGTCCATTTAGGGTTTTTAATTAAAATTGAGCATCCAATAGTTGTGTTTGTGTCATTGGATGAACAATTAGGTCATTTTCGTCCTCCCTAGGTTTATTCTTGTCCATTTAGGGTTTTTAAAAAATCTTGTGCATCCAATAGGTGTGTTTGTATCATTATATGAACATTTAGGTCATTTTTGTCCTCCTTAGGCTAATTCTTGTCCAGTTAAGCTTTTTAACCAATCTTGTACATCCACTAGTTGTGTTGGAGTCATTGGATATACATTTAGGTCTTTTTCGTCCTCCCTAGGCTTATTCTGGTCCAATTAGGGTATTTAATCAATCTTGTGCATCCAATTAGTTCATTTGTGTCGTTGGATAAACATTATAGGTCATCTTCATTCTCCCTAGGCTAATACTTATCCAGTTAGGGTTTTTAACCAAAATTGTGCATCCAATTGTTGTGTTTGTGTCATTCGATGAACAATAAGGTCATTCTCGTCCTCCTTAGGCTTATTCTTGTCCATATAGGGATTTTAAAAAATCTTGTACATCCAATAGGTGTGTTTGTATCATTATACGAACATTTTGTTCATTTTTGTCGTCCCTAGGCTTATTCTTGTCCAATTAGGGATTTTAACCAAACTTGATCATCCAATTGGTGTGTTTGTGTCATTGGATTAACATTTAGGTTATTTTCGTCCTCCGTAGGCTTATTCTTGTGCAATTAGGGTTTTTAACAAATATTGTGCATCTAATAGGTGTGTTTGTGTCATTGGATGAACATTTAGATCATTTTCTTCTTCCCTAGGCTTATTGTTGTCCAATTAGGGTTATTAACCAATCGTGTTCATCCAATAGGTGTGTTTGTGTGATTGGATGAACATTTAGGTCATTTTCGTCCTACCTAGGCTTATTCTTGTCCAATTTAGGTTTTTAACCAATCTTTTACTCCCAATAGGTGAGTGTGTGTTATTGGATGGACATTTACATCATTTTCGTCCTCCCTAGGCTTATTGTTGTCCAATTAGGGTTTTTAACCAATCTTGTATATCCAATAGGTGTGTTAGTGTCATTTGATGAATATTTAGGTCATTTTCTTATTCCCTAGGCTTATTTTTGTCCAAGTATGGTTTTTAACCACTCTTTTGCATCGATTAGGTGTGTTTGGGTCATTGGATGAATATTTTGGTCATTTTCTTCGTCCCTAGGCTTATTGTTGTCCAATTACGGGTTTTGACCAATCTTATGCATCCAATAGGTGTGTTTGTGTGATTGGATGAACATTTAGGTCATTTTCGTCCTTCCTAGGTTGATTCTTGTCCAATTATGGTTTTTATCCAATCTTGTGCATCCGATAAGTTGATTTGTGTTATTGGATGAACATTTAGGTCATTTTCGTCCTCCCTATGCTTAATCTTGTCGAATTAGGGTTTCTAGCCAATCTTGTGCATCCAATTGGTGTGTTTGTGTCATTGGATGAACATTTAGGTCATTTTCGTCCTTCCTAGACTTATTCTTGTTCAATTATTGATTTTAACCAATCTTGTTCATCCAATAGGTGTGTTTGTGTCATAGGATTAACATTTAGGTTATTTTCGTCCTCCCTAGGCTTATTCTTGTCGAATTAGGGTTTTTAAAAAATCTTGTGCATCTAATAGGAGTGTTTAGGTGATTGGATGAACAATTAGGTCATTTTCGTCCTCCCTAGGCTTATTCTTGTCCATATATGGTTTTTAAAAAATCTTGTGCATCTAATAGGTGTGTTTGTATCATTATATGATCATTTAGGTCATTTTTGTCCTCCCTAGGCTTATTCTTTTCCAACTGGGGTTTTTAATCAAACTTGTTCATCCAATAGGTGTGTTTGTGTCATTGGATTAACATTTAGGTTATTTTCGTCCTCCCTAGGCTTATTCTTCTCCAATTAGGGTTTTTAAAAAATCTTGTGCATCTAATAGGTGTGTTTGTGTCATTGGATGAACATTTAGATCATTTTCGTCCTCCCTATGCTTATTCCTGTCCAATTAGGGTTTTTAACCAATCTTGTGGATCCAATTAGTTCATTTGTGTTATTGGATGAACATTTTGGTAATTTTTCTCTCCCTACGCTTAATGTTGTCGAATTAGGGTTTTTAACCAATCTTGTACATCCAATAATTTCATTTGTGTTATTGGATAAACATTTAGGTCATTTTCGTCCTGCCTAGGCTTATTCTTGTCCGTATAGGGTTTTTAACTAATCTTGTGCATCCAATAGGTGTGTTTGTGTCATTGAATGAACATTTAGGTCATTTTCTTCCTCCCTAGGCTTATTCTTGTCCAATTAGGGTTTTTAACCAATCTTATGCATTTAATAAGTTCATTTGTGTCGTTGGATTAACATTTAGGTCATTTTCGTCCTCCCTTGGCTTATTCTTGTCCAATTAGGAGTTTTAACCAATCTTCTACATCCAATAATATCATTTGTGTCATGGACAAACATTTAGGTCATTTTCATCTTCCGTAGGCTAATTCTTTTCCAATTAGGATTTTTAACAAATCTTGTGCATCCAACAAGTTCGTTTGTGTCATTGGATAAACATTTAGGTCATTTTTGTGCTCCCTAGGCTTATTCTTGTCCAATTAAGGTTTTTAAGTAATCTTTTGTATTCAATAAGTTCATTTGTTTCATTGGATAAACATTCAGGTCATTTTCGTACTCTCTAGGCTTATTCTTGTCCAATTAGGGTTTTTAACCAATCTTGTGCATCCATTAGGTGTGTGTGTTTCATTGGTTGAACAATTAGGTCATTTTCGTCATCCCTTGGCTTATTCTTGTCCAATTAGGGTTTTTAAAAAATCTTGTGCATCCAATAGGAGTGTTTGTATCATTAGATGAACATTTATGTCATTTTCGTTATCTTTAGGCTTTTTCTTGTATAATTAGGGTTTTTAGACAAACTTGTTCTTCCAATAGGTGTGTTTGTGTCATTGGATTAACATTTAGGTTATTTTCGTCCTCCATAGGATTATTCTTGTCCAATTAGGGTTTTTAGAAAATCTTGTGCATCCAATAGGTGTGTTTGTGTCATTGGATTAACATTTAGGTCATTTTCGTCCCCCTAGGCTTATTCTTGTCCAATTAAGGTTTTTAAAAAATCTTGTGCATTCAATAGGTGTGTTTGTGTCATTGGATGAACATTTATGTTATTTTCGTCCTGCTTAGGCTTATTCTTGCCCAATTAGGGTTTTCACCAATCTTTTGCATCCAATAAGTTCATTTGTGTCATTGGAGAAATATTTAGGTCATTTTTGCCTTCGTAGGCTTATTCTTGTCCAATTATGGATTTTAGCCAATTTTGTGGATCCAATAGATTTGTTTGTTTCGTTGGATGAACATTTAGGTCATTTTCGTCCTCCCTACGCTTATTCATGTCCAATTAGGTGGTTTAACTAATCTTGTGCATCCATTAGGTGTGTTTGTATCATTGGATGAATATTTAGGTCACTTTCGTCCTCCCTAGGCTTATTCTTTTGCAATTAGGGTTTTTAACCAATCTTGTGCATCCAATAGGTGTGTTTGTGTCATTGGATGAACATTTAGGTCATTTTCGTCCTCCCTAGGCTTATTCTTATCCAATTAGGGTTTTTAACAAATATTGTGCATCTAATAGGTGTGTCCATGTCATTGGATGAACATTTAGGTCATTTTCGTCCTCCATTGGCTTATTCTTGTCCAATTAGAGTTTTTAACCAATCTTGTGCATTCAATAGGCGTGTTTATGTCATTGGATGAACATTTAGGTTATTTTCGTCCTCCCTAGACTTATTCTTGTGCAAGTAGGGATTTTTACCAATGTTGTGCATCCAATAAGTTCATTCCTGTCTGTAGTACCCCAATTTTGTCCATTTTTGTTTAAAATAAATCAAAAAGGGAGATATGTATTTTAAAAAGGAAATAAAAATAATTACAATAAATAATTTTATTATGTATCATAAATTTACAATTTCAATCTAATTAGAGTTTTAAAACCAAATCAAATTACAAACTTAGAAGAAAGCCAAAAATAAATTACAATAAAAATTAAATCGGATCAAGCCATGCTATGTTTACTTTGTTCACTGCCAAACCCTGCAATGTTGATGCTAACTACCATTGATGCACAAGCCATGCTTATTGATACATCCCGTTCCTGTTTTAACTAATTAGAGAAACATAAAAACATAATTTTTTAAGTTAGTCTTGGTACACATTTTCTAGTTTCTTGTTTAAACCCTGCCTGGGCGCCTCCTCTGTTTGACAGTCCAAATCTATTCATTTTAATCTCAGCCCAAAACCTAGCCCATTTAAATCCATTCATGTTATCTTACTAATCTCAGCCCATTTAAATATTACTAATCTAAGCCAATTTAAATCTATTCATTTTAATTTATTTTTCTTCATAATTAAATATCAATTCATCATAAAAAAGCAAATAAATATTATGTTAAAAATTAATTAGATGTGATATCTTTTTAATCTTTGAGTTGTTAAGACAGAAGTGGTACAACTTGATAGTTCTAAAACTCTATTTTACTTATTTATTTTATTCTATTTATTTATTCATTTATTTATTTATTCTAACGAACTAATCTAAAATCGATTTATTTATTAGACGTAACTTTTTTTAATCTTTGAGTTGTTAGGACACAAGTAGTACAACTTGATAGTTCTAAAACTCTTTATTTTACTTATTTATTTTATTTATTTTATCCTATTTATTTACTCATTCATTTATTTGTTTTAATAAACTAATCTAAAAGTGACTTATTTATTAGGTGTAACTCTTTTTTTATCTTTGAGTTGTTAAAACACCAAATGTATTATTTGGTGGTTTTGAAACTCAATTTAAAAATTGAGAGTAGTAATTTTTTTTTAGATGATTAAATTAGATGTGACATCTTCTTTATTTCTTGAGTTTTGGGACACAAGTTGTACAAGTTGATCGTCTTAAAACTCGTATTTTAAAATACTTATTCAAATCAAACTCTTTTATTTATTTTTTTCTTTTCGGCAAAACTTTTTTTTTTTTTTTTTATCACAAAACAAATTTTCTTTAAAAACAATCAATACATCCGCATTAACCAAGAACTACGTAGCTTTGATTTCTCCATCGCACCGGGAGATACGTAGGAGCAAGATCGCATTCTTGTGAAGCGCATTAATAAATTTTATTTTATTTTCATTTTTTATTCCTTAAGCACATTTATTCCAAAATAATATTAAAAAATAATAGTAGTCATTATTCATATTTAATAATAAGGATAAATAATTATATTTAGGTAACAGTTGTTTTAACGGATGTCGTAGGGTGCTAATACCTTCCCTACGCATAATCGACTCCCGAACACAAAATTTAGTTTCGAAGACCATTTTTTTTCCTATTTTTAAGGGTTTCCAAATATTTTCCCTATTTTAAAATAAATTTTGGTGGTGACTCCATTGAATTCGAGAAACAGTCGAAATTTTAGGCCGTGACAGCTGGCGACTTCACTGGGGATGTTTTAGAGAGTCAGACCTAATAAATTAATTGTGCATAACTTTTTATTTTTATTTTTAGTTGTTTTTTATTTATTTTTTTTATGCGTTTATTATTTCTTAATAAGTATTAATTGGCATTATAATATTTTTTAAGTTTGTAGATTATTCTTATTTATTTATTCATTTATTTATTTGTTTATTTATTTATTTATTCATTTATTTATTTATTTATTTATTTATTAATCTATTTATTTATTATGTATATATGTTTTATTATTGTTATGGAGTTATTGAATTCTACTTATTCCACACCCTACACTTTTACTAAGACACACTTATGAGTGGAACCTTACACCCGGGTTTGAACAAAATTTAAGTTTAGTTTCGAGGTTGTGTAGTGGTAGCCTTCTAGATGTACATCCTGTTTTGTTAGCATAAAATTCTCACCTAAAGTTTGATCTTATTGAGGGCATTGTCACTCCAAATAGTTTACCTATTGTTGTTGACAATATTCCAAAATGAGATTATTGGCTCTAGGAACCGTGTTTAGAACTATAGAGCCACCCTTGTGAGAATTTCACTACATAAGCCAATAGACCCTTTCATCATAAAAATATTTATATAAGTAAAAATACCTCATACATTCATTCAAAATGTTATATATTCACAACTGTCATTCTACATAATTGCATTCATATCTCATGACATTGTTTCTTTTGAAAATAAATCGGCATTTTGCATCAATTTTCAGGATTGTTGGGGAATCATAAGAATCTTAATCACCTTTTAAATTAAAATAGACAATGGGATCATAAAAAAGAAAAACTTTACTTTTAAAGTTCAAGCAACTTGATTTGAAAAGTTTAAGAGACATCAGCAATCAAATGAAAACTATACAATGTGATAGTGTCTTTCTCAAATATGGGAAGATCCTAAATCTGTTGGCAGTAAATGTGCAAACAGGGGCCCTCACGGCTTTGGCTCAGTATTACGACCCCCTCTTAAGATGTTTCACATTTCAAGACTTTCAGTTAGCCCCAACATTAGAGGAATTTGAACGAATATTGGGTTACCCCGTAGAGAACGGAAATCCTTATCGATATAATGGGCAAGCACCGAGTTTGGATGCAATATCTGAAGTATTGAAAATCAACATAAGAGAGTTGGCCAGTAAAAAGAGGAAAAAGGAGCCGTTCATGGCTTTTCAAGAAAATATCTGGAGCAAATGTGCCTTGATTTAGCCGCTAAAAAAGAATGGAGTATTTTTATAGATGTTTTGGCTCTGATTATCTATGGTATTGTCTTATTCCCAAACCTTGATAATTTTGTAGATTTTGCTGCCATCAATATCTTCTTAGCTTTTAACAAATATAATCGAAATCCAGTTCCCGTGGTTCTTGCTGATGTGTTGCAGTGCTGTATACCTGGTTCACGTCTCATATATCGTGAATGCGCTTAGAGTATAGCTGGCGTTACCGGGAATACAATTTCATGGTATCATAGAGAGCAAGGGGTGGAGGAAGTAATATGTCAATGCGGAGATTTCCCAAATGTGCCCCTCATGGGAACCAAAGGATGTATTAATTACAATCCGGCGGTAGCTTTGAGACAGCTTGGCTACCCTCTGTTGGAAAAACTAGATAATAAGTTGTTGGAAACTTTTATTTTGCAAAATACGGGTATAGTAGACCCACCGATGTTGCGAAGGATAAGTCGAGCTTGGGAAAAGATCATTACAAAAGGAAAGGTACTTGGATGCAGAAAATGCAACAATGGCTCAAAAATAGAGTCCAAGAAATCAAGTTGCCTTTCCACAGTACATCCTCGAGTGATCAGGAAATATCTGAACCTACTCTTGCTACGAATGAAGAAATAGAAGAACTCAAAGCATCATTGTTGAAATCCGAAGAGGAGAAAAAAGATCTAGAGGCGAACTTAGAAAAAGTCTCCCAAGAGAATAAGAACTTACGATCAGAAAACACATGTAAAAGTCAGTTTATTGAAAGAAGTAACAAGAGGTTGAAAATTGAAAAAGAAAATAAACTTGACATACAAGATTGCTTGAGAGGTGAAAATGAAGAGTTAGATGTGCGAAAGCAAGAAAAGAATGCAACTATTGAAGAGGCCTATATGTGGAAGCAGTTGTGGACAAAATCAGCAAGCTCTGAGAAGAAGATAAAAAAAGAGTTTGAAGATTTAAAGAAACAATTGAAAGAAATGGTAACTGAGTATGAGAGTCAAGTAAGGAATGAGAGGCAACACAATAAAGAAATACTCTCAAAACATCAAGACACAATAAGAATAGAAATGGAGAATTCTAGTGAGCTGAAGAATTACATTGATTACCAAGAAAAGATCTATAGTGACCTAAAGGACGAAACCATATATTGGGAAGATTGATTTATGATATTGCTTGGTCAATTAAAGAATCAATAGATCTATAAAGAGCTGGAAGATAAAGGAAGACATTGGAAAGACTGCTTTTCAAAATTGGCAATGCTAGCTAATCAAGCAGTCTTAAAAATTCCAAAGCATCTAAGAGAGATTGATGCGGTAATGCATCCATTGAATACTCCAGTCAAAGTCTACAAGTGTGTCGAATATTGCAAAAATTTGGTAGAAGAATTGGAGGAGAAGATTGGGTGTCCTATTAAAAAAGAAGATTGAAATCCCATAGTCAATGTAGTTTTTAATTTAAATATGATGTACTCTTTCTCTTATCAATGAAGGAATTTCTATTTTGATTTCCAGTCCTCATATTTTCTTCACTAATAACTTTTCTTGCCTATGGTGTATGATTCCCCAATATCCAACTATCATAATTCACTAATTGATTTCATTTCCATCACATTCATATTTTAATACTCATAGAAATTTTATTTTATTTTATTTTATTTTTTTCTTTAAAAAAAAAAATAGAAAAAATCAATAAAGCTGTTTCCCCGACACCTTTATCGAACACGTGCGAATTCCAAGATCATGGATGAACTCGAGCAAAACTAAGAGGTGATAAGAGCGGATGTCAACCAACTGAAAGAAAAAGTTGATCGAATTCTGGAAGCTATACAGGCTTTGGCAAGGTAGGAGAATACAGATGGGGATCCTCCGATTGTAAATGAAGAACACCAAACTACTCCTTCTCACCCACCGGGTTTTACCCTGACTAACCAACAATTCCGCACAACAGCTGTGCAATTTCCTATATATGGTCTTCCGCCTGGTTATACTCCGCTTGTAATCATCAACCCCATAGAAAATAACCAAAACCACTCAGTTGTCATCCCCCAAAACTTAAACCAATCACAAATCCCTCCTTACTGGGATGTGCCACCCCAAAATACTATTCCCACAGAAAATATTCCATATAGTGATTAGTTACCCAAAACATGTGTTGCCCCATTTTGATGTTAACGGTAATTGGCATCAATCTCACATTGGGGATAATACACAATGAAAGGAAATGCATTGAAAAAGGACAACGAAGCTTTCAAAGAATATGCGCAACGGTGGAGGGAAATGGCATCACAAGTAGAACCTCCTTTAGCTGAAAAAGAAATGGTTGGTATGTTTATGGATACTCTCTAGTCGCCTTTTTATGATATGATGATTGGGAGTATGTCATCAAACTTTTCTAACCTTGTCATGATAGGAGAAAGGATAGAAAGTGGGATGAGGAGTGGTAAGATCGTATGTCCAACGACTAGCATAAAAAGACCCCAACCGACATTCACAAAAAAGAAAGAAGGGGATGCTAACGCTGTAATGGTAAACCTCAGAGTCTCCTATTTTCCACCCATCAATTCTTATCGACCCCTAAACTTCCAGCCCCCAATATCACAAACTCTTTACGTTGCTTATCCATACGTGGCCATAACCACACAAACTTCATACCCTTAATATCACCCTTCAAGACCACCTTTTTATCAACCACCACCTACCGCATTTTCCCAACAAGGTCAATGGAACCAAAATCCAATCTCAAATGACTACATACCACTTGTAAATCAAAAAAGGATAACCCGTTTTGATCCAATTCCCGCCACGTACAGCCAATTGTTGCCTCACTTACTCCAAAATTCAATGGTAGTCATGAGGCTAATGAAACCTCTAGAACCACCATTCCCGAAATGGTATAATCCTAACGCCAAATGTGAATACCATGCTGGAGTCGTGGGGCATTCCGTCGAAGATTGTCAATCCTTAAAAACTAAAGTGCAAGAATTGATTAATGCAAAATGGCTTACCTTCAAGGAAGATGGTCCCAACGTAGGGAATAATCCTTTGCCGGGTCACGGAGATACCGCTGTCAATTTCATTGAAGAAGAGATAGGTCAATATACAAAAAATAATTATGTATTGACCATAGAGCCATGCATGGAAAATGACAGATCTTTTCCAAGACCATTGGAAATCCTCTATAGAAAAGAGAATCCTAAGCCAACTCATAGTGGAAAAAATGCAATAATTGTTCAAGCACCAACCTCTTTTCCTTATGAAAATAACAAGGCAGTACCATGGAGTTATGAAGTCACATCCCATTTAGTCAACCTCCAATCAGGTGACAGCTCTAAACATGAAGGTACTGATGTGACCAATATTTCAGGGATTGGTGGGATGACCAGTAGTGGTCGAGTATACGCTCCTGAACAACTTAGGCAAGAGGAGGGTCAGGGCGAAAAAGGTAAAGAAGTTGTGTATCATGCCATAAAAGGACTGAAAATTTGCAAAAAGACAGTGCCTACAAAAGAAGCTAACGAATTTTTGAAGTTTATAAAGAAAAGTGAGTATAAGGTGGTAGATCAGTTGAATCAAACCCTTTCCCAGATATCTATTCTTTCTTTGTTATTAAACTCTAAAGCGCACCGAAGGGCACTGATGAAAATTTTAAATGAGGCCCATGTGACTCATGATATCACTGTCGACCAATTTGATGGGGTTGTCGGTAATATCACCGCCAATAGAAGTTTGAGTTTTAGCGAAGTTGAATTACCAGCTGAGGGGATGGAGCATAATAAAGCACTACATATCTCTTTGAGGTGTCATGATCATATTCTTGCACGATTGCTAGTTGATAACGGTTCATCGTTAAATGTCATGCCAAAATCAACATAATGAAAACTATTTATTGACGGGGCTTGCTTGAAGCCAAGTACTATGGTGGTAAAAGCGTTTGATGGATCCAGAAGACAAGTTGTTGGAGAGATTGACCTTCCGATTCAAATCGGACCCCATAACTTTGGAATAACCTTCCAAGTGATGGATATTAAGCCGACGTATAGTTTCCTTTTAGGAAGACCGTGGATTCACGTTGCTGGAGCAGTAACATCCACTCTCCATCAAAAGCTAAAGTTTATAGTAAACACTAAGCTGGTGATAATATATGGGGAAGAAGATATGATAATGAGTCATCTATCTTCTACGGGATACATTGAAGAAGTAGAGGAAGCCATTGAGACTTCCTTCCAAGCATTAGAAATCGCGAATGCTGTCTTCATGGGTTTCGTTTAAAAGAACCAAAACTACCTACCACATCATTGAAGTCTACAAAATCCATGTTGGAAGGAGGAGCTTTTGTTAAATTCGGGAAATTGATAGAAATACCAGAAAAGAAGGACATGTACGGGTTGGGATATGTACCTACCAAAGCTGATCAAGAGAACGCTGTAAAAGAAAAACGGGAAAGCAAGCTAGCTCGTTGGGAAAATCGGGTACCAAATTCACAAAAGATCCCTATTTATGTGGACGATATGATTGCAAAATCTCGGACCGAAGAAGACCATGTTGTTAACCTTGAAAACTTGTTTGTGCGACTAAGGAAGTTCAAATTTCGTTTAAACCCTTCTAAATGCACTTTTGGTGTAAGATCAGGCAAGTTACTTGGGTTTATCGTTAGTCAAAAAGGGATAGAAGTGGATCCGGATAAAGTAAGAGCAATACAAGAAATGCCTGCTCCACGCAAGGAAAAAGAAGTTCGCAACTTTTTGGGCAGATTGAATTACATTGCCAGGTTCATATCGCATCTCACCGCTACATGCGAGCCAATTTTCAAGTTGTTGCGCATAGACCAAAAGGTTGAATGGAATGAGAATTGTCAAAAAGATTTTGAAAAGATTAAGCAATACTTGTCAAAACCTCCAATATTAGTGCCTCCAATTCTTGGAAAGCCACTTATCATGTACTTAACAATACAGGACGAGTCAATGGGTTGTGTACTAGGGCAACATGATAAATCTGGTAAGAAGGAACATGCTATTTATTATTTGAGCAAAAAGTTCACCAACTGTGAAACAAGATATTCACTGCTTGAACGAACATGTTGCTCATTAGCATGGGCCGCTCGTCGGTAGAGGCAATACATGTTATGCCATACAACTTGGTTGGTGTCTAAAATGGACCTAATTAAATACATCTTTGAGAAACCTAGTCTTACTGGACGGATTGCCCGTTGGCAGATGTTGTTATCAGAATATGATTTGGTATACGTTACACAAAAAGCTATCAAAGGAAGCGCCCTTGCGGAGTATTTGGCCCAACAACCTATAAAAGATTATCAATCAATGTAGTGTGAATTCCCAGATGAAGGTATCATGACTTTATTTGAAGAGACCAAATCATCTCATAAAGAAAAATGGACTTTGGTGTTTGATGGTGCTTCTAATGCATTAGGGCATGGAATTAGACCCATTTTGATTTCCCCAGAGAACCAGTTCACTCTATTTACGGCTAGATTGTGTTTTGATTGCACAAACAATATTGCAGAATATGAGGCATGTGTCATGGGCATTAAAGCACCCATTGAGATTGTGTTTTGATTGCACAAACAATATTGCAGAATATATGGAGACACATCTTTGGTCATCCATCAAACAAAAGGAGAGTGGGAAACTCGAGATTCCAAATTGATTCCGTATCATACACATATCAAATAATTGGAAGAAAACTTTGAGCATATCACTTTTCACCATATTCCTCGTGAAGAAAACCAATTGGCTGATGCCCTGGCCACATTGTCATAAATGTTCGAAATAAGTGTCGGTCAGGATGTGCCGGTCATAAAAATTCAACAAAAGGATAAGCCAGGATATTTCTTATCGATAGAAGAAGAGCTTGATAGGAAACCATGGTTTTATGATATCAAATCCTATGTTAAGAATAGGGAATATCCATAAGGTATTTCAGAAAATGACAAGAGGGTTTTAAGGAGGCTCTCAATGAACTTCTTCTTAAATGGTGATGTTGTTTACAAGAGAAATCATGATATGGTTCTCCTCAGATATGTGGATCAAGCTGAAGCAGAGAAAATTATTCAAGAGATTCACGAAGGTTCTTTTGGAACTCATGTAAATGGACACACAATTGCGAGAAAAATCTTGAGGGCTGGCTATTATTGGTTGACTATGGAATCTGATTGCTTTAGTTACATAAAGAAATTTCATAAATGTCAAATATATGCTGATAAAATACATGTACCGCCTACCTCTTTGAATGTTTTAACATCACCATGGCCGTTTTCAATGTGGGGGATGGATGTTATTGGACTCATCGAGCCTAAAGCTTCCAATGGTCACCGGTTTATCCTGGTAGCTATTGATTATTTCACAAAATAGGTTGAAGCCACTTCTTATGCCAATGTGACGAGAAGTGTGGTTGTCAAATTCATCAAAAGAGAATTGATTTGTCGATATGGCTTACCAAATAAGATAATCACTGACAATGCAACCAATTTAAAAAATGATGAAGGGGTTATGTGATAGTTTCAAAATTCAACACCATAATTCTTCGCCATATCGTCCAAAAATGAACGGGGCTATAGAAGCAGAAAATAAGAATATCAAGAAGATCATACAAAAGATGGTGGAGACATATAAGGATTGACATGAAATGCTTCCCTTTGCATTAGATGGCTATAGAACCTCTGTTCGTACCTCAACAGGGGCAACTCCTTTCTCATTGGTGTACGGAATGGAAGCAGTAATTTCCATTGAAGTTGAAATTACCTCGATCAGAGTCTTGAAGGAAACAAAACTGGAAGAGGCTGAGTGGGTTCAATCACGATTTAACCAATTAAATCTCATAGAAGAAAAAATAATGATAGCTTTATTTCACGGTCAGCTATATCAAAAAAGACTTAAAAAGGCATTTGAGAAAAAATTCTGTCCTCAAGTGTTTCAAGAAGGGGACTTGGTTTTAAAGAAAATATTGCCCATAAAAAAGGATTCTCGTGGAAAATGGACTCCAAATTACGAAGGACCATATGTTGTGAAAAAAACTTTTTCTAGGAGAGCTCTAATACTCGCAGAAATGGATGGAGGGGACCTTCCACTTCTTGTAAATTCAGATGCAGTCAAAAAATATTATGCTTAAAATTAATGATGGGCTTGCTAGGTTGAAAACCTTAAAAAGGCGACCAAGGCAAAAAATTAGAGCATCCCGATGGATTGGAAACTTGGAAAAGCAGTCCATGCAAAAGTTAGGGATAAAAAGAAAAATCACGCATTTCAAATTGGGGCAATTATTATTCTTGGAAGCTGATTATTAGGATTCCTAAATTACAAGAATGACTAGCGTTTGTTATGTCTCCACCTAAATTAAACATACTCGTCCCCACATTGTAACCCCTACCTCAATTGTTTTGCTTTCAATGTAACGAATGTATATTTTCCAATATTGTCATTCGATGTTGTATGTTACACTCTTTATATACCAATCCAGTTTCATTATTGAGTGTTCTATTGTTTCAAATTTTGATTTATAATAATAAATGTTGGAATTTGAAATATGTGAAAATATAAAAAAAATTTAAACATTTTGAAAATATACACGTGAACTTGTTTGATTCTCAAGATATATGAGTGTGTGAAGAATAATAAGGAGGATAATCATTTTAAACAAATGGATTTTTGCTCCACTTCGAAAAAAGAGGTCATTCGATAGATATGAAGAGTCATCATGTGGAAACAATATTTATCTTTATTCATCCATTGAATCTTGAGACGAAGAAAAGCATAAGGATCGGGGAAACAAAATTTATCTATAATGCATGACATATAAACCATACATAATTTACTCATACTCACATGATCCATGCATCTTGATTGACACTTTACCTATACTCAATGCATCACACACGGATGAATTGTTCATACCTTATCATCCGAATTGCAAATATCATATACTTATTCCCCCTCTTTATCCACCTTCAAGATTGGACCAATGACGATCTACGCATCGGTATACAATCTGAAGACAATCATTTTCATTTCTCTAGATCTACGCATCGGTAACCAATCCGAAGACGATCATTTTTAATTTCTATAGATCCATGCATCGGTAACCAATCCGAATATGATCACTTTCATTTCTATAGATCTACGCATCGGTAACCAATCTGAAGACGATCATTTTTAATTTCTATAGATCCACGCATCGGTAACCAATCCGAAGACGATCACTTTTATTTCTATAGATCTACGCATCGGTAACCAATCCGAAGACGATAATTTTTAATTTCTATAGATCCATGCATCGGTAAAAAATCCGAAGACGATCACCTTCATTTATGTCAATCTACACATCGGTAACCAATTCGAAGACGATCATCTTTATTTCTGGCGATCTACGCATTGGTTATTAATCCGAAGATGATTATTCTGCACATCTAAAAAAATTTGCATCATTCTCACTTTAACATTTCAAATGCACTTTAATACATGTGTTCGTAATTGGAAAAAATTTATGTCCTTATATTTACTTATCTTTTACCTGATAACATGAAAACGAATACCATTGTTATTCATATTTTCATATTTTTCAAGTAAAATATAATTAAATAGGGGCAGCTATAGTACCCCAATTTTGTCCATTTTGGTTAAAAATAAATCAAAAAAGGAAATATGAATTTTAAAAAGGAAATAAAAATAATTACAATAAATAATTTTATTATATATCATAAATTTACAATTTCAATCTAATTAGAGTTTTAAAACCAAATCAAATTACAAACTAAGAATAAAGCAAAAAATAAATTACAATAAAAATTAAATCAGATCAAGCCATGCTATGTTGACTTTGTTCACTGCTAAACCCAGTGATGCACAAGCCATGCTTATTGATACATGTGTTCCTATTTTAACTAATTAGAGAAACATAAAAACATAATTTTTTATGTCAGTCTTGGTACACATTATGCAGAACAAAGAGACAAATTTTTGAGTTTAAAAAAAAAGAAACTAAAAGACAAATAAAAGCTCAGCAATGAACAGATCAGAACAAATAATCTAAAATTATGAAGGCATCAAAGGTGCAGAAAATGCAGATGATGAGCAAAGAAATCAAAACATCAAACAGGAAATTGATGGAGAAGGACCAAGGCAGGCAAAGAAATCAAAACTTTGTCACTGCCGTCGCTGCTTCTTCGTCCTTCTTCGTTTTCGTGTTGCTTATGCACAAAGTTCTCATTTTGTGGTTGCTTCCCTTAATGCGACCGCCTCCCTTGACATGAAACTAGGGTTTTTCTAGTTTCTGTTTTAACCCGGTTTTGACTTGCTTGGCCACCTCCTTAAGATAAGGTAGGGTTTTCTAGTTTCTTGTTTTAACCCTGCCTAGGCGCCTCAAATCTATTCATTTTAATCTCAGCCCAAAACCTAGCCCATTTAAATCCATTCATGTTATCTTACTAATCTTAGCCCATTTTATCTTACTAATCTCAACCCATTTAAATATTACTAATCTAAGCCAATTTAAATCTATTCATTTTATTTTATTTTATTTTTTATTTTTTATTTATTCTATTTTTTAATAAAATGTTTAATTTTCTTCATAATTAAATATCAATTTCATCATAAAAATGCAAATAAATATTATGTTAAAAATTAATTAGATGTGATATCTTTTTAATCTTTGAATTGTTAGGACACAAGTGGTACTACTTGATAATCCTAAAACTCTATTTTACTTATTTATTTTATTCTATTTATTTATTTATTCTAACAAACGAATCTAAAATCGATTTATTTATTAGACGTAACTCTTTTTAATCTTTGAGTTGTTAGGACACAAGTAGTACAACTTGATAGTTCTCAAACTCTCTTTATTTTACTTATTTATTTTATTTTATTTATTTTATCCTATTTATCATTGAGTTGTTAAAACACAAGTTGTACTATTTGGTGGTTTTGAAACTCAATTTAAAAATTGAGAGTAATAAAATATTTTTAGATGATTAAATTAGATGTGACATCTTCTTTATTTCTTGAGTTTTGGGACACAAGTTGTACAAGTTGATCGTCTTAAAACTCATATTTTAAAATACTTATTCAAATCAAACTCTTTATTTTTTTCTTTTCGGCAAAACTTTTTTTATCACAAAACAAAATTTCTTTAAAAACAATCAATACATCCACATTAACCAAGAACTACGTAGCTTTGATTTCTCTATCCCACTGGGAGACACGTAGGAGCAAGATCGCATTCTTGTCAAGGGCATTAATAAATTTTATTTTATTTTCATTTTTTATTCCTTAAGCACATTTATTCCAAAATAATATTAAAAAATTATAGTAGTCATTATTCATATTTAATAATAAGGATAAATAATTATATTTAGTTTAAAATCAATTTTTCACAATTAATTATAGGTAACCGTTATTTTAACGAATGTCGTAGGGTGTTAATACCTTCTCTAGGCATAATCGACTCCCGAACTCAAAATTTAGTTTCGAAGACCATTTTTTTTTTATTTTTTCTATTTTTAAGAGTTTCCCAATATTTTCGCTATTTTAAAATAAATTTTGGTGGCGACTCCATTGAATTCGAGAAACACTCGAAATTTTAGGCCGTGACAGTTTCATTTGATTAACATTTAGGTAATTTTTCGTTCTCCCTAAGCTTAATCTTGTCCAATTAGGGTTTTTAACCAATCTTGAGCATCCAATAAGTTCATTTGTGTCATTGAATAAATTTTTAGGTCATTTTCTTCCTCCCTAGGCTAATTCTTGTCCAATTAGGGTTTTTAACCAATCTTGTGCATCTAATAAGTTCATTTGTGTCATTGGATAAACATTTAGCTCATTTTCGTCCACCCTAGGCTTATTCTTTTCCAATTAGGGTTTTTAACCAATCTTGTGCATCCAATAAGTTCATTTGTGTCATGGAGAAACATTTAAGTCATTTTCGTCCTCCCTAGGCTAATTCTTATCCAAATAAGGTTTTTAACCAATCTTGTCCACCAATAGGTGTGGTCGTGTGATTGGATGAACATTTAGGTCATTTTCGTCCTCCCTTGGCTTATTCTTGTCCAATTAGGGTTTTTAACCAATCTTGTGCATCCAATAGGTGTGTTTGTGTCATTGCATGAACAATTAGGTCATTTTCGTGCTCCCAAGGCTTATTCTTGTCCAATTAGGGTTTTTAACCAATCTTGTGCATCCAATAAGTTCATTTGGGTCATGGAGAAACATTTAGGTCATTTTCGTCCTCCCTAGGCTAATTCTTATCCAATTAAGGTATTTAACCAATCTTGTCCATCCAATAGGTGTGGTCGTGTGATTGGATGTGTTGGACATAAGTTCCCCTGATTATAGTTTTGACATAATTAACGAATATACAATATCTTTTGACTGAGCTAATTTTTTGAACCAAGTGGCATTTCAGGAAGAACCATACAAACACTAAACATATGAACACAAAGCTTGGAGTGCAAGGAATCAAGCATAAAGTGGAGATTGCTGGACAAAGACGCATCTGTGCTTTTGTGTCATTAGTCATTGTGTTAATTAGGTTTTAGACTTGTCAAATATGTTTTCTTGCATAAGCTTTTGCCAAGATAAAATGTGATTTTAAATTGAACCTAGTAACCAAATCTATTGACTAATTAATTGATACATCTATTGGGCAATCGATTGGTTGACTCAGAAGTAAAGTTATCACTAAGCCAATCGATTGATAAATCGATTATGTGAAAGATCTTAGTGAAACTCGATTTCTGGGTGCAACGCAATCGATTGGACAATCGATTCATGAATCAATTGAGAATTCGATTGTGTGAGTTACAGGGGCAAGCCACAATCCTTGTAAATCGATTGGCAAATCAATTTCGAGCTTACTTTGCATCAGACTTGACCTCTGTAACATAGCAATCGATTAGACAATCGATTGAAACATCAATTGATGAATCGATTGAGTGAGTCACAGAGACAACCATTTCCAAACCAAATCGATTGGGTAAACGTTGTTATAAGTTTGAAGCTCTGTGACAAATCCAATCGATTGAGACATCAATTGAATTTTGTTTCTTGACTTGCAAGACATATACTAATCGATTGACAAATCGATTGGGACTTTAAAATGTTAAATCATATATCAGAAACCAAGTTCCTAGTCGATTGGCAAATCAATGTTTTCAAAATAGCTAAGTCCTTGGAACAATTCAAATCGATTGGTAAATCGATTGGAATAAAACAGCTAGAGCACTGGGACAAAGCAAATCGATTGACGAATCGATTAGTGCAAATTACTGGAGCCCCTGTGATCAGTCCAATCGATTGACAAATTGATTGGAGTAATTGTTTTAAGTTACAGACCAATTGCCAAATCGATTATGATGAAAGAACAAAACTCTAGAGGATTCTATTGAAAGAAAGGCTGAAATCAAGTTGATTTCGGGACTGGATGTAGGTGGTCTAATAGACGACCGAACCAGGATAAATCTCTGTGTATCACCCACTTATCCCTTATCTTTTACTTCTTAATTGTTTGGTTGTTTAATATTGAATACATGTTCTATTTGATATTGCTTGAAAGATTAAATTGACATGCTTGTATCTAGATTGATTTGTTGAACAATTACTGTGTATGTTGCATTATTAATTAGACAATACATGTAATTGTGAACTATCTCCTAGAATCAATTCTTTGAGACCTTGATTGATATTCTGTTTAATAAGTTGGTATTTGTTAAACTGATTGGAATTCTTGTGAATTTTATTTGATTGTCATATACATATTTCTACATTAGATGTCATATTTTTCTAACAGGATGAACATTTAGGTCATTTTCTTCCTCCCTAGGCTTATTCTTGTCCAATTAGGGTTTTTAACCAATCTTGTGCATCCAATAGGTGTGTTTGTGTCATTCCATGAACAATTAGGTCATTTTCGTCCTCCCTAGGCTTATTCTTGTCCAGTTAGGGTTTTTAGCCAATCTTTTGTAACCCATAAGTTCATTTGTGTCATTGGATAAACATTTAGGTCATTTTCGTCCTCCTAAGGCTTATTCTTGTCCAATTAGGGTTTTTAACCAATCTTGTGCATCCAATAAGTTCATTTGTGTCATTGGATAAACATTTAGGTCATTTTCGTCCACCCTAGACTTATTCTTTTCCAATTAGGTTTTTAACCAATCTTGTGCATCCAATAAGTTCATTTGTGTCATTTGATAAAAATTTAGGTCATTTTTAGCCTACCAAGGCTAATTCTTGTCGAATTAGAGTTTTTAACCAATTTTCTGCAAACAGTAGTTGTATTTGTGTCATTGGATGAACATTTAGGTCATTTACGTCCACCCTAGGCTTATTCTTTTCCAATTAGGATTTTTAACCAATCTTGTGCATCCAATAAGTTCATGTGTGTCATGGATAAACATTTAGGTCATTTCGTCCTCCCTAGGCTAATTCTTATCCAATTAAGGTTTTTAACCAATCTTGTGCATCCAATCGGTGTGGTCGTGTGATTGGATGAACATTTAGGTCATTTGTGTCCTCCCTAGGCTTATTCTTGTCAACATAGGGTTTTTAAACAATATTGTGCATCCAATAGGTGTGTTTCTATAATTGGATGAACATTTAGGTAATTTTCGTCCTCCCTAGGCTTATTCTTGTCCAATTTGGGTTTTTAACCAATCTTGTGCCTCCAATAAGTTCATTCGTGTCATTGGTTTAACAATTAGGTCATTTTTCGTCCTCCCTAGGCTTAATCTTGTGCATCAAATAAGTTCATTTGTCTCATTTGATAAACATTTAGGTCATTTTCATCCTCCCAAGGCTAATTCTTGTCCAGTTAGGGTTTTTAACAAATCTTGTGAATCCAATACGTTTGTTTGGGTCATTGGATAAACATTTTGGTCATTTTCATCCTCCCTTGGCTTATTCTTGTCCAATTAGGGTTTTTAACCAATCTTGTGCCTCCAATAAGTTTATTCGTGTCATTGGATTAATATTTAGGTCGTTTTTCGTCCCCCCTAAGGTTAATCTTGTCCAATTAGGGTTTATAACCAATCATGTGCAACCAATAAGTTTATTTGTGTCATTGGATTAACATTTACGTCATTTTCTTCGTCCCTTGGCTTATTCTTGACCAATTAAGGTTTTTAACAAAACTAGTGCATCCAATAGGTATGTTTGTGTCATTGGATGAACCAGTAGGTCATTTACGTCCTCCCTAGGCTTATTCTTTTCCACATATGGTTTTAAACCAATCTAATGAATCCAATAGGTGTGTTTGTGTCATTGGATGAACATTTAGGTCATTTTCGTCATCCCTAGGCTTATTCTTGTCCAATTAGGGTTTTTAACCAATCTTGTGCCTCCAATAAGTTCATTCGTGTCATTGGATTAACATTTAGGTCATTTTTCGTCGTCCCTAGGCTGAATCTTGTCCGATTAGGGTTTTTAACTAATCTTGTGCATCCAATAAGTTTATTTGTGTGATTGGATTAACATTTAGGTCATTTTTTTCGTCTCTAGGCTTGTTCATGACCAATTAAGGTTTTTAACAAAACATGTGCATCCAGTAGGTGTGTTTGTATCATTGGATGAACAATTAGGTCATTTTCGTCCTCCCTAGGCTTATTCTTGTCCAATTAGGGTTTTTATCTAATGTTGTACAACCAATAGGAGTGTTTGTGTCATTGCATGCATATTTAGTTCTTATTCGTCCTCCCTAGGCTTATTCCTCTCCAATTAGGGTTTTTAACCAATTTTGTGCATCCAATAGGTGTGGTCGTGTCATTGTTTAACATTTAGGTAATTTTCGTCCTCCGTAGGCTTATTCTAGTGCAATTAGGGTTTTTAACAAATATTGTGCAACCAATAGGTTTGTTTGTGTCATTGCATGAACATTTAGGTCATTTTCGTCCTCCCTATGCTTAATTTTGTCCAATTAGGGTTTTTAACCAAACCTGTGCATCCAATAGGTGTGGTCGTGTCATTGGATGAACATTTATGTCGTTTTCGTCCTCTCTAGGCTTATTCTTGTCCAATTAGGGTTTTTAACAAATCTCGTGCATCCAATAGGTGTGTCTGTGTGATTGGATGAACATTTAGGTCATTTCGTCCTCCTTATGCTTAATCTTGTCCAATTATGATTTTTAACCAATCTTGTGCATCCAATAAGTTCATTTGTGTCATTGGATTAACATTTTGGTCATTTTCATCCTCCCAAGGCTTATTCTTGTCCAATTAGGGTTTTTAAGCCATCTTGTGCTTCCATTAGGTGTCTTTATGTCATTGGATGAATAGTTAGGTCATTTTCGACCACCCTTGGATTTTTCTTGTCCTATTAGGGTTTTTAACCAATCTTGTGCATCCAATAAGCTTATTTGTGTCATTGCATGAACATTTAGGTCTTTTTCGTCCTCCCTAGGCTTATACTTGTACAATTAGGACTTTTAACCATTCCTGTGCATCCAATAGGTGTGGTCGTGTCATTGGATGAATACCTATGTCATTTTCGTCCTCCCTAGGATTATTCTTGCCCAATTAGCGTTTTGAACAAATCTCGTGCATCCAATAGGTGTTTCTGTGTCATTGGATGAACATTTAGGTCATTTCGTCCTCCCTACTCTAAATCTTGTCCATTTAGGGTTTTTAACCAATCTTGTGCATCCAATAAGTTCATTTGTGTCATTAGATTAACATTTAGGTCATTTTCTTCCTCCCTAGGATTATTCTTGACCAATTAAGGTTTTTAACAAAACTTGTGCATTCAATAGGTGTGTTTGTGTGGTTGGATGGACAAGTAGGTCATTTACGTCCTCCCTAGGCTTATTCTGGTCCAATTAGGGTTTTTTACAAATCTTGTGCAACTAATAGGTGTGTTTGTGTCATTGGATAAACATCTAGGTCATTTTCGTCCACCCTAGGCTTATTCTTTTCCAATTAGGGTTTTTAACCAATCTTGTGCATCCACAAAGTTCATTTGTGTCATGGATAAACATTTAGGTTATTTTCGTCCTCCCTAGGCTAATTCTTATCCAATTAAGGTTTTTAACCTATCTTGTGCATCCAATAGGTGTGGTCGTGTGATTGGATGAATATTTAGGTCATTTTCGTCCACCATAGGCTTATTCTTTTCCACATAGAGTTTTTAACCAATCTAGTGCATCCAATAGGTGTGTTTGTGTTATTGGATGAACATTTAGGTCATTTTCGTCCTCCCTAGGCTTATTCTTGTCCAATTAGGGTTTTTAACCAATCTTGTGCCTCTAATAAGTTCATTCGTGTCATTGGATTAATATTTAGGTCACTTTTCGTCCTCCCTAGGCTTAATCTTGTCCGATTAGGGTTTTTAACTAATCTTGTGCATCAAATATGTTTATTTGTGTGATTGGATTAACATTTGTGTGATTGGATGAACATTTATGTCATTTTCGTCCTCCCTAGCCTTATTTTAGTCCAATTACGGTTTTTAACAAATCTCGTGCATCCAATAGGTGTGTCTGTGTGATTGGATGAACATTTAGGTCATTTCGTCCTCCTTACGCTTTATCTTGTCCAATTTTGATTTTTAACCAATCTTGTGCATCCAATAAGTTCATTTTTGTCATTGGATTAACATTTTGGTCATTTCTATCCTCCCAAGGCTTATTCTTGTCCAACTAGGGTTTTTAACCCATCTTGTGCATCCATTAGGTGTCTTTGTTTCATTGGATGAACAGTTAGGTCATTTTCGACCACCATTGGATTTTTCTTGTCCTATTAGGGTTTTTAACCAATCTTGTGCATCCAATAAGTTTATTTGTGTCATTGCATGAACATTTAGGTCTTTTTCGTCATCCCTAGGCTTATTCTTGTCCAATTAGGATTTTTAACCATTCCTATACATGCAATAGGTGTGGTTGTGTCATTGGATGAACATCTATGTCATTTTCGTCCTCCTTAGGCTTATACTTGTCCTATTAGGGTTTTTAACAAATCTCGTGCATCCAATAGGTGTTTCTGTGTCATTAGATGAACATTTAGGTCATTTCGTCCTCCCTACGCTTAATGTTGTCCATTTAGGGTTTTTAACCAATCTTGTGCATCCAATAAGTTCATTTGTGTCATTGGATTACCATTTAGGTCATTTTCTTCCTCCCTAGGATTATTCTTGACCAATTAAGGTTTTTAACAAAACTTGTGCATCCAATAGGTGTGTTTGTGTCATTGGATGAACAAGTAGGTCATTTACGTCCTCCCTAGGCTTATTCTTGTCCTATTAGGGTTTTTTACAAATCTTGTGCAACCAATAGGTGTGTTTGTGTCATTGGATAAACATCTAGGTCCTTTTCGTCCACCCTAGGCTTATTCTTTTCCAATTAGGGTTTTTAACCAATCTTGTGCATCCAATAGGTGTGGTCGTGTCATTGGATAAACATTTATGTCGTTTTCGTCCTCCCTAGACTTATTCTAGTTCAATTAGGTTTTTTAACAAATATTGTGCAACCAATAGGTGTGTTTGTGTCATTGCATGAACATTTAGGTCATTTGCATCCTCCCTAGGCTTAATCTTGTCCAATTAGGTTTTTTAACCAATCTTGTGCATCCAATAGGTGTGGTCGTGTCATTGGATGAACATTTATGTCATTTTCGTCCTCCCTTGCCTTATTCTTGTCCAATTAGGGTTTTTAACAAATCTCGTGCATCCAATAGGTGTGTCTGTGTGATTGGATGAACATTTAGGTCATTTCGTCCTCCCTACGCTTTATCTTGTCCAATTATGATTTTTAACCAATCTTGTGCATCCAATAAGTTCATTTTTGTCATTGGATTAACATTTTGGTCATTTCTATCCTCCCAAGGCTTATTCTTGTCCAATTAGGGTTTTTAACCCATCTTGTAAATCCATTAGGTGTCTTTGTTTCATTGGATGAACAGTTAGGTCATTTTCGACCACCATTGGATTTTTCTTGTCCTATTAGGGCTTTTAACCAATCTTGTGCATCCAATAAGTTTATTTGTGTCATTGCATGAACATTTAGGTCTTTTTCGTCATCCCTAGGCTTATTCTTGTCCAATTAGGATTTTTAACCATTCCTGTACATCCAATAGGTGTGGTCGTGTCATTGGATGAACATCTATGTCATTTTCGTCCTCCCTAGGCTTATTCTTGTCCTATTAGGTGTTTTTAACAAATCTCGTGCATCCAATAGGTGTTTCTGTGTCATTAGATGAACATTTAGGTCATTTCGTCCTCCCTACGCTTAATGTTGTCCATTTAGGATTTTTAACCAATCTTGTGCATCCAATAAGTTCATTTGTGTCATTAGGTTACCATTTAGGTCATTTTCTTCCTCCCTAGGCTTATTCTTGACCAATTAAGGTTTTTAACAAAACTTGTGCATCCAATAGGTGTGTTTGTGTCATTGGATGAACAAGTAGGTCATTTACGTCCTCCCTAGGCTTATTCTTGTCCTATTAGGGTTTTTTACAAATCTTGTGCAACCAATAGGTGTGTTTGTGTCATTGGATAAACATCTAGGTCATTTTCGTCCACCCTAGGCTTATTCTTTTCCAATTAGGGTTTTTAACCAATCTTGTGCATCCAATAGGTGTGGTCGTGTCATTGGATGAACATTTATGTCGTTTTCGTCCTCCCTAGACTTATTCTAGTGCAATTAGGTTTTTTAACAAATATTGTGTAGCCAATAGGTGTGTTTGTGTCATTGCATGAACATTTAGGTCATTTGCGTCCTCCCTAGGCTTAATCTTGTCCAATTAGGGTTTTTAACCAATCCTGTGCATCCAATAGGTGTGGTCGTGTCATTGGATGAACAATTATGTCATTTTCGTCCTCACTAGCCTTAGTCTTGTCCAATTAGGGTTTTTAACAAATCTCGTGCATCCAATAGGTGTGTCTGTGTGATTGGATGAACATTTAGGTCATTTCGTCCTCCCTACGCTTTATCTTGTCCAATTATGATTTTTAACCAATCTTGTGCATCCAATAAGTTCATTTTTGTCATTGGATTAACATTTTGGTCATTTCTATCCTCCCAAGGCTTATTCTTGTCCAATTAGGGTTTTTAACCCATCTTGTAAATCCATTAGGTGTCTTTGTTTCATTGGATGAACAGTTAGGTCATTTTCGACCACCATTGGATTTTTCTTGTCCTATTAGGGCTTTTAACCAATCTTGTGCATCCAATAAGTTTATTTGTGTCATTGCATGAACATTTAGGTCTTTTTCGTCATCCCTAGGCTTATTCTTGTCCAATTAGGATTTTTAACCATTCCTGTACATCCAATAGGTGTGGTCGTGTCATTGGATGAACATCTATGTCATTTTCGTCCTCCCTAGGCTTATTCTTGTCCTATTAGGTGTTTTTAACAAATCTCGTGCATCCAATAGGTGTTTCTGTGTCATTAGATGAACATTTAGGTCATTTCGTCCTCCCTACGCTTAATGTTGTCCATTTAGGGTTTTTAACCAATCTTGTGCATCCAATAAGTTCATTTGTGTCATTGGATTACCATTTAGGTCATTTTCTTCCTCCCTAGGCTTATTCTTGACCAATTAAGGTTTTTAACAAAACTTGTGCATCCAATAGGTGTGTTTGTGTCATTGGATGAACAAGTAGGTCATTTACGTCCTCCCTAGGCTTATTCTTGTCCTATTAGGGTTTTTTACAAATCGTGTGCAACCAATACGTGTGTTTGTGTCATTGGATAAACATCTAGGTCATTTTCGTCCACCCTAGGCTTATTCTTTTCCAATTAGGTTTTTTAACTAATCTTGTGCATCCAATAGGTGTGGTCGTGTCATTGGATGAACATTTATGTCGTTTTCGTCCTCCCTAGACTTATTCTTGTCCAATTAGGGTTTTTAACAAATATTGTGCAACCAATAGGTGTGTTTGTGTCATTGCATAAACATTTAGGTCATTTTCGTCCTCCCTAGGCTTAATCTTGTCCAATTAGGGTTTTCAACCAATCTTGTGCATCCAATAGGTGTGGTCATGTCATTGGATGAACATTTATGTCGTTTTCGTCCTCCCTAGGCTTATTCTTCTCCAATTAGGGTTTTTAACAAATCTCGTGCATCCAATAGGTGTGTGTTTGTGTGATTGGATGAACATTTAGGTCATTTCTTTCTCCCTACGCCTAATCTTGTCCAATTAGGATTTTTAACCAATCTTGTGCATCCAATAAGTTTATTTGCGTCATTGGATTAACATTAGGGTGATTTTCTTTCTCCCTAGTATTATTCTTGACCAATTAATGTTTTTAACAAAACATAGGCATCCAATAGGTGTGTTTGTGTTATTGAATGCACAATTAGGTCATTTTCGTCTTCCCTAGGTTTATTGTGATCCAGTTAGGGTTTTTAACCAATCTTGTGCTTCCAATAGGTGTGTTTGTGTTATTGGATGAACAATTGGGTCATTTTCGTCCTCCTTAGGCTTATTCTTGTCGAATTAGGGTTTTAAACCTATCTTGTGAATCCAATAAGTTCATTTTTGTCATTAGATTAACATTTAGGTGATTTTCGACCACCCTTGGCTTATTCTTGTCCTATTAGGGGTTTTAACCAATCTTGTGCATCCAATAAGTTTATTTGTGTCATTGGATTAACATTTAGGTCTTTTATTCGTCCTCCCTAGGATTATTCTTGTCCAGTTAGGGTTTTAACCAATCATGTGCAACCAATAGTTGTGTTTGTGTCATTGCACTAACATTTAGGTCAATTAGGGATTTTTACAAATCTCATGCATCCAATAGGTGTGTTTATGTCATTGGATGAACATATAGGTCATTTCGTCCTCCCTACGCTTAATCTTGTCCAATTAGGATTTTTAACCAATCTTGTGCATCCAATAAGTTCATTTGTGCATCCATTAGGTGTCTTTGTGTCATTGGATGAACAGTTAGGTCATTTTCGACCACCTTTGGATTTTTCTTGTCCTATTAGGGTTTTTAACCAATCTTGTACATCCAATAAGTTTATTTGTGTCATTGCATGAACATTTAGGTCTTTTTCGTCATCCCTAGGCTTATTCTTATCCAATTAGGATTTTTAACCATTCTTGTGCAACCAATAGGTGTGGTCGTGTCATAGGATGTACGTCTATGTCATTTTCGTCCTCCCTAGGCTTATTCTTGTCCAATTAGGGTTTTTAACAAATCTCACGCATCCAATAGGTGTTTCTGTGTCATTGGATAAACATTTAGGTCATTTCATCCACCCTATGCTTAATCTTGTCCATTTAGGGTTTTTAACCAATCTTGTGCATCCAATAAGTTTATTTGTGTCATTGCATGAACATTTAGGTCTGTTTCGTCATCCCTAGGCTTATTCTTGTCCAATTAGGATTTTTAACTATTCCTGTGCATCCAATAGGTGTGGTCGTGTCATTGGATGTACATCTATGTCATTTTCGTCCTCCCAAGGCTTATTCTTGTCCAATTAGGGTTTTTAACAAGTGTCGTGCATCCAATAGGTGTTTTTGTGTCATTGGATGAACATTTAGGTCATTTCTTCCTCCCTATGCATAATCTTGTCGATTTAGGGTTTTTAACCCATCTTGCGCATCCAATAAGTTCATTTGTGTCATTGGATTAACATTTCGGTCATTTTCTTCCTCCCTAGGATTATTTTTGTCCAGTTTGGGTTTTAACCAATCTTGTGCAACCAATAGTTGTGTGTTTGAGTCATTGCACTAACATTTAGGTAATTTTCGTCCTCCCTAGGCTTATTCTTGTCCAATTAGGGATTTCAACAAATCTCGTGCATCCAATAGGTGTGTTTATGTCATTGGATGAACATATAGGTTATTTCATCCTCGTTACACTTAATCTTATCCAATTAGGATTTTTAACCAATCTTGTGCATCCAATAAGTTCATTTCTGCATCCATTAGGTGTCTTTGTGTCATTGGATGAGCAGTTAGGTCATTTTCGACCACCCTTGAATTTTCCTTGTCTTGTTAGGGTTTTTAACCAATCTTGTGCATCCAATAAGTTTATTTGTGTCATTGCATGAACAATTAGGTCTTTTTCTTCATCCCTAGGCTTATTCTTTTCCAATTAGGATTTTTAACCATTCCTGTGCATCCAATAGGTGTGGTCGTGTCATTGGATGTACATGTATGTCATTTTCGTCCTCCCTAGGCTTATTCTTGTCCAATTAGGGTTTTTAACAAATCTCGTACATCCAATAGGTGTTTCTGTGTCATTGGATAAACATTTAGGTCATTTCGTCCTCCCTATGCTTAATCTTGTCCTTTAGGGTTTTTAACAAATCTTGTGCATCCAATAAGTTTATTTTTGTCATTGCATGAACATTTAGGTCTGTTTCGTCATCCCTAGGCTTATTCTTTTCCAATTAGGATTTTTAACCATTCCGATGCATCCAATAGGTGTGGTTGATCATTGGATGTACATCTATGTCATTTTCGTCCTCCCTAGGCTTATTCTTGTCCAATTAGGGTTTTTAAGAAATCTCGTGCATCCAATAGGTGTTTTTGTGTCGTTGGATGAACATTTAGGTCATTTCGTCCTCCCTATGCTTAATCTTGTCCGTTTAGGGTTTTTAACCAATCTTGTGCATCCAATAAGTTCATTTGTCTCATTGGATTAACATTTAGGTCATTTTCTTCCTCCCTAGGATTATTCTTGACCAATTAAGGTTTTTAACAAAACTTGTGCATCCAGTAGGTAAGTTTGTGTCATTGGATGCACAATTACGTCATTTTCGTCCTCCCTAGGCTTATTCTTTTCCAATTGGGGTTTTAAACTAATCTTGTGCTTCCAATAGGTGTGTTTGTGCTATTGGATGAAGAATTAGGTCATTTTCTTCCTCCTTAGGGTTATTCTTGTCCAATTAGGGTTTTTAACCTATCTTGTGCATCAGATAAGTTCATTTGTGTCATTGGATTAACATTTAGGTCTTTTCTTCGTCCTCCCTAGGATTATTCTTGTCCAATTAGGGTTTTAACCAATCTTGTGCAACCAATAGGTGTGTTTGTGTCATTGCATTAACATTTAGGTCATTTTCGTCCTCCCTAGGTTGATTCTTGTCCAATTAGGGTTTTTAACTAATCTCGTGCATCCAATAGGTGTGTTTGTGTCATTGGATGCACAATTAGGTCATTTTCATCCTCCCTAGGCTTATTCTTGTCCAATTAGGGTTATTAACCAATCTTGTGCTTCCAATAGGTGTGTTTCTGTTATTGGGTCATTTTCGTCCTCCCTAGGCTTATTCTTGTCAAATTAGGGTTTTTAACCTATCTTGTGCATCCAATAAGTTCATTTGTGTCATTGGATTAACATTTAGGTCGTTTTCGTCCTCCCAAGGCTTATTCTTGTCCAATTAGGGTTTTTAACCCATCTTGTGCATCCATTAGGTAACTTTGTGTCATTGGATGAATAGTTCGGTCATTTTCAACCACCCTTGTCTGATTCTTGTCCTATTTGGGTTTTTAACCAATCTTTTGCATCCAATAAGTTTGTTAATGTCATTGCATGAACATTTAGGTCTTTTTTATCCTCCCTAGGCTTATTCTTGTCCAATTATGGTTTTTAACAAATCTTGTGCAACCAATAGGTGTGTTTGTTGTTGGACATTTGTTTGTTTGTGATATTATTAACAAACATACATCATTAAATAAATCTAACAGTGTAAACTGAGAAAAATTTCAGGACCAACAACTCAACCCTACAAACTTGAGACAATTGCTTGGAACTTAAGAAATCAACAAAAGCTTGAAGATTCACAGGAAAATCGATTGGTCAAATCGATTCTGTAACAGGGTTGAATGAAATTATGCAGTCTGGGATTAAGCAATCGATTTGCACAGTTAAGTATGATATCAATCGATTAGGCAAATCGATTGGTACATCTATTAGAAAATTAATTGTGCAAGTCAGAGAGCCAGTTAGCCTCAAATCGATTACGCAAATCGATTGGTTAATTCACCAGGACTGAATTGATTGCTCACATCGATTAGACAAATCGATTGGTATATTTACTGAAATTAAAATGTGCAAGTCAGTAGCCTGCCTTGAAATCAAATCGATTTGGAAAATCGATTGAGCCAATCATATCTGTATTGTTAATTGTCTACATCGATTGGCATAATCGATTTCGAATGTCACAGAACCAAACCAACAATGAGCAAATCGATTGGACAAATCGATTTACCCAAATTAACTTCAAAATGAATTTGGTTTGGGACATACGCAATCGATTAGCACAATCCACTAAAACACTTATATTGAAATAAGTTTGGCATCAATCGACTGGGTAAATCGATTGAATGAACCAAACAATATAATGAGCTTCAGACTTAAATCCACAATTGATTAGACACATCGATTATGTTGTTTTAAATCAATTTTGTATCTTGTCAAATCGATTGGGCAAATCGATTCATGAAAATCATTGTGTCTCTGGAACCAGTGAAATCGATTGACCAATTCGATTGGTACAAAAGTTTTTAGAAACAGAGATGGATTAAAGATTATGTACATGGTTGCATCGATTGGGCACATCGATTGTTTTGATCTCGTTGTTGGAACAAAACACCACAAATCGATTGTGCACATCGATTCAAATATGAACATCCATCCAAGTCTGAAGAACTCAGGTAAACTAATCGATTAGGTAAATCGATTGGTATGTGCAGTTTTAAGATTCAAGAAAAACAAGATTTGCGAAATCGATTGGACAAATCGATTAGCGTGCTTTACAACTTCAAGAAATCGATTGGCCTAATCGATTGACATGTTGTTTTTCCTGAAACTATATAAACTGCATTTACTCATTTCTTCTCATAACTTGTGAATAATAATTTTGACAATACACCTTCACAACATACACAATACTACTACTCCTTTCTCAACTAATATTACTTTGAATATCTTTTTCAGCCTTGAACAATCTACAGTGGTGATTAACAAGGATTGAAAAAAACAAAATTGAGAAAGATAGCTTTGAGAATAATGAAGATCAAGAACGTTGTATATTTGATCTATTGCAATATTTGTAATTCAAATTCTGTAACCAAATTACATTGAGAAAATCCAGTTACAATTGGTAGTGATCTATTGTGACTGAGGGATCTCATCAAAAAGACACTGTACTGAAATCTTGGAAGAGTTTGTGGGAGATAAACTCTGGGATTCAGGGAGATAAGATTAGAATAGAAAAGAATAGTTTAAGATTGATAGGCGAGGAGCTGGAACATCTGTAAAATGATTCTAAGACTTTCTATTGGAAAGGCTAAGATTGGGTTTGATCTTAGGACTGGATGTAGGCCGTCACAAAGCAGCTGAACCAGTATAAATATCTGCGTACACTTTTCTTTCCCTTATCTCGTTTAGATTTCTGCAATTATTGTGTTCTTGATATTGATTGAATGCATGATAAAGATTCTGTGATAAATAACTTTGTATGACAAATTGTTTTGACATGGCTGCATGTAATTCAATATCTTGAATACAAATTGTTTTTGATGCATTTCTCCAAATCATTAGAATTGATTATTAGGGACCTTCCGCAATCTTGTGTTTTGTAAATTTACAATTTATGAAACTGTTGCGCATATTGTTAGAATAGATATATTTTTGCATACATTTCCATAAAACTGAGGCCTGAATTACCATCAATTGGTATCAGAGCCTGCTTTTGTAATAGTAACTCTCAGCCCCTAGGACACCACAGCAAAATGGTGTAGTTGAAAGGAAAAATAGGTCTTTGGAGGAATTAGCTAGGACCATGCTTAAGAACTCCAAGGTACCTAAATTTTTCTGGGCTGATGCAGTTAGCATTGCCACACATGTTGTCAACAGGGTCTTGATTAGACCAATCCTTAGGAAAACTTCATATGAGTTATATAAGGGTAGAAAGCCAAATATTTCTTACTTTAGAGTTTTTGGTTGTAAGTGCTTTGTTTTGAACAATGGTAAGGAACACCTGGGTAAGTTTGATCCTAAGGCAGATGAGGGTATCTTTCTAGGTTATTACCAAACTAGCAAAGCCTACAGAATCTACATCAAAAGAACAAAGACCATAGAAGAGTCAGTTCATGTAAAGTTTGATGAATTTTTTAAAGAAAACTTGAACAAAACTCCTTCTATAGTTGATGCATTTTTGCATGATAGTGTAGAATCTGAACCATTAGAACCAGAGGTAGTTGGAACCCCAACCAATAGTGACTGTGTTGAACCTATTACAGTAGATGAGTTACCTAAGAAGTGGAAGTTCAATAGAAACCATCCCATAGATAACATCATAGGGGACATCTCTAGAGGAGTGGCAACCAGGAGAAACCTTAGTCATTTTTGTAACCTTACAGCTTTTGTATCTCAGATTGAACCTAAGAACATTAAGGAAGCCTTACTAGATAGTGAGTGGATACTTGCTATGCAAGAGGAGTTGAACTAGTTTGAGAGAAACCAAGTTTGGATTCTAGTACCTAAACTAGAGGATAAGCACATCATAGGAACAAGATGGGTGTTTAGAAACAAACTAGATGAGAATGGTGTGATCACTAGAAACAAAGCTAGGTTAGTGGCCAAGGGTTACAATCAGGAAGAAGGGATAGATTTTGATGAAACCTATGCCCCTGTAGCTAGGTTAGAAGCCATTAGAATCCTGCTGGCTTTTGCGTGTATCATGGACTTCAAACTCTATCAAATGGATGTGAAAAAAGCGCCTTTCTCAATGGTGACATCCAAGAGGAAGTGTTTGTTAGCCAAACACCTGGTTTTGAAAATCCTGATTTTCCTAATCATGTCTACAAGCTAACAAAGGCTCTCTATGGATTGAAACAAGCTCTTAGAGCTTGGTATGAGAAACTAAGCACTTTTCTCATTCAACAAAAATTTGTAAGAGGCAATGTTGACAAAACCCTTTTTATAAAAACTAATGAAAATGATATATTGCTGGTCCAAATTTATGTTGATGACATAATATTTGGATCAACCAATAACAAGCTTTGCAAAGACTTTGTAAATTTAATGAAAGGTAAATTTGAAATGTCAATGATGGGAGAACACTCCTATTTTCTGGGATTTCAAATTAATCAAAGCAAGCTTGGAATCTTCATTAGCCAAACAAAATATTGCAATGATTTAATAAAGAAGTTTTGCTTTGATAAGTACAAATCTATTGATACACTAATGAGTTCAACTAGCAACCTAGACAGGGATGAGATGGGAAAACCAGTAGATATTTCCAAGTATAGGAGCATGATAGGATCTTTACTGTACCTTACTGCAAGTAGGCCTAACATTATGTTCAGTGTTTGCTTGTGTGCCAGGTTTCAGTCAAATCCTAAGGAATCTCATCTTAGTGCAGTTAAGAGGATTTTCCGATATCTTATAGGAACTAGGAATCTCGGTTTATGGTACCCCAGAGGATCTACATGTTCATTGGTTGGTTTTTCAGACTCAGATTTTGCTGGATGTAAGTTGGACAGGAAGAGTACCTCAGGCACTTGTCACCTACTTGGAAACTCTCTTGTTTCATGGTTTAGCAAGAAGCAAACGAGTATTGCACTTTCTACTGCTGAAGCAGAATACATAGCATCCGGGAGCTGTTGTGCTTAGATTCTTTGGATGAAACAACACTTATTGGACTTCGGTGTGGACTTAGGAACCGTGCCTATCATGTGAGATAACACAAGTGCAATATGTATCACTAAGAATCCAGTGATGCACTCTAGAACCAAGCATATTGAAATTCGGCATCACTTTATTCGAGATCAGTTTCAAAGTGGGAATATCAAGCTGGAATATGTCAACACAACTGAGCAGTTAGCAGACATATTCACCAAAGCCTTGCCAAAGGACAGCTTCCATTACATCAGGATGAAACTGGGCATAATAGATCCAAGTGAGATCTGAATTATGTGCCAAATCGATTGCCCATGTCGATTTGACCCATAATATATCTATTTGTCTCAGTTTGAACACTCGAAATCGATTCGGGAAATCGATTGTGTCTATTATGTTTGAGATTTCCAATGAAAGGAATCGATTTGGATAATCGATGCTGATACAAGTTACATTCTGGACTGATATGACAGAGAAACGAACAAGCTCGAAATCGATTGACAGTGTACAAATCGATTTGGGAAATCGATTAGCACATCTGGTGTGAGATTTTCTTTTGACAATCGATTTGGGAAATCGATGCTGATATGTATTGCCTTTCTGAACTGTTACTTGGTGTTACTGGACTGGCTCGAAATCAATTTGGGAAATCGATTAGGGCAATCGATTAGCAATATTACCGTTGGAGTATTTTTTACTAGCCGATACATCACTTATTACTTTACCCTTTTCACTTCCCCAGTAACGGTAGGATAAATCGATTGACCCAATCGATTTTCACTTCAGTGAGTATATATACAACAGTGTTCAATCGATTTTCATCACAGTTAACCCACACTAAATTGATTCAGCCTCAGAATTTCTTGCATCCACCTTGTGTTTCAAGCACTGTTCATCATCTCCTTCTATCCTACTCTCTACTATCTTACATACACTAAAATGGCAAGAGTGAAGCAAACCCAACCAAGAACTCCATCTCCATCATCACCATCATCAAGTGGAAGAACTCCATCACCTCCTCCTACCTTGACGAAACGAGTTCCAATCCCTACTCACAAAATTCTGGCCAAAGATAAAGGCAAGAGTATTGCTACTGATCAAGGGAAGACCATCAAGCGAAAAGAGCCGCCTACGGAAAAACTTCTTGCTGATGCAATGAAGGAAATTTCTAGCAAGAAGAAGAAGAAGAAAAGTACTCCCTCTTCTCCACAGAAGAAGGCTCCAGCAAAAACCAAGCCTGTAGAAGTTCCTGAACTGCCTCCGGCATTTCTTAAACAGAAAATACACGAAGCACGCTACATGGACTTCGCCTACTTCGACGAAGACGGGTTCACTTTCCAAGATCATCTACGATTTCACGGTTTAGAAGCCTTCCTCTCTTGCTCACTAGATTCGTATCCTAACTTGATTAGGGCCTTCTACTCATCTTTCAAAATGAGTGAAGTGGGATTCAAAGCTACAGTCAAAGGAAAGAAGATTTCCATGACTTTTGAGGAGTTCTCGAGTCTCTCGGGACTGCCTTATCATGGAAATTCTGTGGACGGATGCTCCGAAGCCGACGCTGCGGATGAAGGCTGGGAAGCATCCATGGATCGTCATACAGTAGTGCAGGACCTGATGGTTGAGGGTTTTGTTGAGTCAGTGGCACTACCTATTGGCCAAATGAAGGTTCAACAAAGGATGCTGATGTACGCTCTGACCCGGATGCTTGTTCCAAGATCTGGAAACCATGCTGTCGTCCAACGCCTACACATTGTGCTGCTGTGGGGATTGTGCAAAGAGCTCAAGATGAGCTGGGCATGGATTGTCCTCAGACATATGTTGGAAGCTGCACAAGGGAAGTTGGTACTTCCTTACCCCCAGCTAATCACAAAAATTCTGGAGCACTTCAAGATTTCGTTCAAAGGTGAAGAGTGGACCAAGACCATCCTGTCATTTGGTGAATCCATTGTTAATCAGATGCAGTTGCGCAAAGTAAATGGAGTTTGGATGCATCCTCAGGCTAGTGCTGAACAATCCCAGCAAAGTGCTGGACCGCCAGCTTCTGAGTCTGTTCCAGCCAGCTCTGATGTGCTTACCAAACTACTCGGGTTAATGGAAGCGCAGGCTGCTCACAACACCAGAATGGAGGATGCTCTACAGAAGCTTCAGGCTGACCTAACTCTGATTGCACAGGATGTGGCAGCAATCCAGGAACATCTAGGCATTAAGTTGTCTTTCAGTGACGTTGCTGAGATTGGAAGACAGGCAACTAAAGAACAAACTCTGACACACGCCGAGGTTGCTGCAACTCATGTTGAGGAGACACCTGCTGAGGGTAATACAACGGTCTCAGCCTCTTCCCCAAATAATAATGAAGACCAGCCTACCTTAGATGTTTAGGATTTTAGTTTTTTTTGTTGTTCTTTTTGTACCTCTGCACTTTCTTTGTAATTTTCTTATGAATGAATGAATATATTCACCTGACTTTTTGATTATATCGTGTGTTGCATTTCATTAATAGTACGTGCCATAATCCGGTTTAATTTCGCATTTGTTTTACAATTTGTTTTCCAAACTGCTCCTGTTGCTAATCTTTTACATTTTCAGTTTTAGCTAGCAACTCCGGGGGAGCTCAGTTCTGAGTTTTTCTCTCCTTTACCTCTTTTTGACTTAACTGACAAAGGGGGAGAAAAATTTAAACTTGTAATATTATGCTACAATCTATATATATATGCTCTGATACTTGTTAAGCCTGACAATATGTTCTGATAATAGCTCTGTTACACTTTGTATCATTCACCCTAATTCACTCTGATATGCAATCTATTTGAAAATTGCTCTGATACATGTTTTTCAGTTGTTTTAGCTCTAACCCTTATTTTTCGTCTATATGAAAAACATGAACACTCAGATTTAGGGGGAGCTTCACTAGACTGTTGTTATTAAATTGTGTTTCCTTGAAATATTTCTCAAGTTAAAATTACATGTTTGTCACTTTAATCAAAAAGGGGGAGATTGTTGGACATTTGTTTCTTTTTGATATTATTGACAAACATACATCATTAAATAAATCTAACATTGTAAATTGAGAAAAATTTCAGGACCAACAACTCAACCCTACAAACTTGAGACAATTGCTTGGAACTTAAGAAATCAACAAAAGCTTGAAGATTCACAGGCAAATCGATTGGTCAAATCGATTATGTAACAGGGTTGAATGAAATTATGCAGTCTGGGATTAAGCAATCGATTAGCACAATCGATTTGCACAGTTAAGTATGATATCAATCGATTAGGCAAATCGATTGGTACATCTATCAGAAAATTAATTGTACAAGTCAGAGAGCCAGTTAGCCTCAAATCGATTACGCAAATCGATTGGTTAATTCACCAGGACTGAATTGATTGCTCACATCGATTAGACAAATCGATTGGTATATTTACTGAAATTAAAATGTGCAAGTCAGTAGCCTGCCTTGCAATCAAATCGATTTGGCAAATCGATTGAGCCAATCATATCTGTATTGTTAATTGTCTATATCGATTGGCATAATCGATTTCGAATGTCACAGAACCAAACCAACAATGAGCAAATCGATTGGACAAATCGATTTACCCAAATTAACTTCAAAATGAATTTGGTCTGGGACATACGCAATCGATTAGCACAATCCACTAAAACACTTCTGTTGAAATAAGTTTGGCATCAATCGACTGGGTAATTCGATTGAATGAACCAAACAATATAATGAGCTTCAGACTTAAATCCACAATTGATTAGACACATCGATTATGTTGTACTGAAATCTTGGAAGAGTTTGTGGGAGATAAACTCTGGGATTCAGGGAGATAAGATTAGAATAGAAAAGAATAGTTTAGGATTGATAGGCGAGGAGCTGGAACATCTGTAAACTGATTCTAAGACATTCTATTGGAAAGGCTAAGATCGAGTTTGATCTTAGGACTGGATGTAGGCCGTCACAAAGCGGCTGAACCAGTATAAATATCTGCGTACACTTTTATTTATCTTATCTCGTTTAGATTTCTGCAATTATTGTGTTCTTGATATTGATTGAATGCATGATAAAGATTATGAGATAAATAACTCTGCATGACAAATTGTTTTGACATGGCTGCATGTAAATCAATATCTTGAATACAAATTGTTTTTGATGCATTTCTCCATATAATCAATAACTGATATTGTTTGCCATTCATTAGAATGGATTATTAGGGACATTTCGCATTCTTGTGTTTTGTAAATATACAATTTATGAAACTGCGGCGCATATTGTTTGAATAGATATATTTTTGCATACATTTCCATAAAACTGAGGCCTGAATTACCATCATTTGTGTCATCGCATGAACATTTAGGTCATTTTCGTCCTCTCTAGGCTTATTATTGTCCAATTATGGTTTTTCACCAATCCTAGGGATCAAATAGGTGTGGTCGTGTCATTGGATGAACATTTTGGTCATTTTCGTTCTCCCAAGGCTTATTCTTGTCAAATTAGGGTTTTTAACCAATCTTGTGCATCAAATAGGTGTGGTCGTGTCATTGGATGAACATTTAGATCATTTTCGTCCTCCCTAGGCTTATTCTTGTGCAACCAATAGGTATCTTTGTGTCATTGCATGAACATTTAGGTCATTTTCGTCCTCCCTAGGCTTATTCTTGTCCAAATAGGGTTTTTAACCAATCTTCTGCATCCAATAGGTGTGTTTGTGTCATTGGATGAACATTTATGTGATTTTCGTCCTACCTAAGCTTATTCTTGTGCAATTAGGGTTTCTAACCAATCTTGTGCATCCAATAAGTTCATTTGTGTCATTGGTTTATTATTTAGGTCACTTTTCGTCCTCCCTAGGCTTAATCTTGTCCAATTAGTGTTTTTAACCAATCTTGTGCATCCAATAAGTTCATTTGTGTCATTAAATTAACATTTAGGCCATTTTCTTCCTCCCTAGGATTATTCTTGACCAATTAAGGTTTTTAACAAAAGTTGTGCATCCAATAGATGTGTTTGTGTCATTGGATGCACAATTAGGTCATTTTCGTCCTCCCTAGGCTTATTCTTGTCCAATTAGGGTTATTAACCAATCTTGTGCTTCCAATAGGTGTGTTTGTGTTATTGGATGAAAAATTGGATCATTTTCGTCCTCCCGATGCTTATTCTTGTCCAATCAGGGTTTTAACCCATCTTGTGCATCCATTAGGTGTGTTTGTGTCATTGGATGAACAGTTAGGTCATTTTCGACCACCCATGGCTTATTCTTGTCCTATTAATGTTTTTTACCAATCTTGTGCATCCAATAAGTTTATTTGTGTCATTGGAATAAAATTTAGGTCTCTTCTTCATCCTCCCTAGGATTATTCTTGTCCAATTAGGGTTTTAACCAATCTTGTGCAACCAATAGGTGTGTTTGTGTCATTGCATTAACATTTAGGTCATTTTCGTCCTCCCTAGGCTGATTCTTGTCCAATTAGGGTTTTTACCAAATCTCGTGCATCCAATAGGTGTGTTTGTGTCATTGGATGCACAATTGGGTCATTTTTGTCCTCCCAAGGCTTATTCTTGTCCAATTAGGGATTTTAACCCATCTTGTGCATCCATTAGGTGTCATTGTGTCATTGGATGAACAGTTAGGTCATTTTCAACCACCCTTGGCTTATTCTTGTCCTATTATGGTTTTTAACCAATCTTTGGCATCCAATATGTTTATTTGTGTCATTGCATGAACATTTAGGTCTTTTTCGATGTCCCTAGGCTTATTCTTGTCCAGTTAGGGTTTTTAACCATTCCTATGCATCCAATAGGTGTGATCGTGTAATTGGATGAAGATTTATGTCATTTTCGTCCTCCCTGGGCTTATTCTTGTCCAATTAGGGTTTTTAACAAATCTCAAGCATCTAATAGGTGTGTGTGTGTCATTGGATGAACATTGAGGTCATTTCGTCTTCCTTACGCTTAATCTTGTCCATTTAGGGTTTTTAACTAATCTTGTGCATCCAATAAGTTCATTTATTAAAGTTTTTAACAAAACATGTGCATCCAATAGGTGTGTTTGTGTCATTAGATGCACAATTAGGTCATTTTCGTCCTCCCTATGCTTATTCTTGTCCAATTAGGATTTTTAACCAATCTTGTGTTTCCAATAGGTGTGTTTGTGTTATGGGATGAACAATTAGGTCATTTTTGTCCTCCCTAGGCTTATTCTTGTCCAACTTGGGTTTTCAACCAATCTTGTGCATCCAATAAGTTCATTTGTGTCATTGGATTAACATTTAGGTCATTTTCTTTTTACCTAGGCTTATTCTTGACCAATTAAGGTTTTTAATAAAACTTATGCATCCAATAGGTGTGTTTGTGTCATTGGATGAACAATGAAGTCATTTTCATCCCCCCTAAGCTTATTCTTGTGCAATTAGGAATTTTAACCAATCATGTGCATCCAATAGTTGTGGTCGTGTCATTGGATGAAAATTTCGGTCATTTTTGTCCTCCCTAGGCTTATTCTTGTGCAATTAGGGTTTTTAACCAATCTTTGGCATCCAATAAGTTGATTTGTGTCATTTGATAAACATTTTGGACATTGTCGTCCTCCTTAGGCTTAATCTTATCCAATTAAGGTTTTTAACCAATCTTGTGCATCCAATAAGTTCATTTGTGTCATTGGATTAACATTTAGGTCATTTTCTTCCCCCCTACGCTTAATCTAGTCTAATTAGGGGTTTTAACCCATCTTGTGCATCCAATAAGTTCATTTGTGTCATTGGATTAACAGTTAGGTCCTTTTCTTCCTCCCTAGGGTTATTCTTGACCAATTAAGGTTTTTAACAAGACTTGTGCATCCAATAGGTGTGTTTGTGTCATGGGATGCACAATTAGGCCATTTTTGTCCTCCCTAGACTTATTCTTGTCCAATTAGGCTTTTTAACCAATCTTGTGCTTCGAATTAGTATGTTTGTGTTATTGGATGAACAATTGGGTAATTTTCGTCTTCCTTAGGGTTATTCTTATCCAATTAGGGTTTTTAACCTATCTTGTGCATCCAATAAGTTCATTTGTGTCATTGGATTAACATTTTGGTCATTTTCATCCTCACAAGGCTTATTTTTGTCCAATTAGGGTTTTTAACCCATCTTGTGCATCCAATAGGTGTCTTTGTGTCATTGGACGACTATTTAGGTTATTTTTGACCACTCTTGGCTTATTCTTATCCTATGAGGGTTTTTAACCAATCTTGTGCATCCAATAAGTTTATTTGTGTCATTGCATGAACACTTAGGTCTTTTTCGTCCTCCCAAGGCTTATTCTTGTCCAATTAGGATTTTTAACCATTCCTGTGCATCCAATAGGTGCGGTCGTGTCATTGAACGAACATTTATGTCATTTTCATCCTCCCTAGGTTTATTCTTGTCCAATTAGGGTGTTTAACAAATCTCGTGCATCCAATAGGTGTTTCTCTGTCATTGGTTGAACATTTAGGTCATTTCGTCCTCCCTACGCTTAATCTTGTCCATTTAGGGTTTTTAACCAATCTTGTGCATCCAATAAGTTCATTTGTTTCATTTGATTAAAATTTAGGTCATTTTCTTCCCCCATATGATTATTCTTGACCAATTAAGGTTTTTAACAAAACTTGTGCATCCAATAGGTTTGTTTGTGTCATTGGATGCACAATTAGGTCATTTTCGTCCTCCCTAGGGTTATTCTTGTCCAATTGGGGTTTTTAACCAATCTTGTGCTTCCAATAGGTGTGTTTGTGTCATTGGATGAACATTGACGTCATTTTGTACTCCTTACGCTTAATCTTGTCCATTTAGGGTTTTTAACCAATCTTGTGCATCCAATAAGTTCATTTGTGTCATTAGATTAACATTTAGGTCATTTTCTTGCTCCCTAGTACTATTCTTGACCTATTAAGGTTTTTAACAAAACATGTGCATCCAATAGGTGTGTTTGTGTCATTGAATGACTAATTAGGTCATTTTCGTCATCCCTAGGCTTATTCTTTTCCAATTAGGGTTTGTAACCAATCTTGTGCTTCCAATAGGTGTGTTTGTGTTATGGGATGAACAATTACGTCATTTTCGTCCTCCCAAGGCTTATTGTTGTCCAACTAGGGTTTTTAACCAATCATTTGCATCCAATAAGTTCATTTGTGTCATTGGATTAACATTTAGGACATTTTCTATTTACCTAGGCTTATTGTTGACCAATTAAGGTTTTTAACAAATCTTATGCATCCAATAGGTGTGTTTGGGTCATTGGATGAACAATTAAGTCATTTTCGTCCCCCCTAATCTTATTCTTGTCCAATTAAGGATTTTAACCAATCTTGTGCATCCAATAGGTGTGGTCGTGTCATTGGATGAACATTTCGGTCATTTTCGTGCTCCCTAGGCTTATTCTTGTCCAATTAGGGTTTTTTTACCAATCTTTGGCCTCCAATAAGTTCATTTATGTCATTTCATAAACATTTAGGCCATTTTCGTCCTCCATAGGCTTAATCTTGTACAATTAGGGTTTTTAACCAATCTGGTGCATCCAATAAGTTCATTTGTGTCATTGGAGTAACATTTAGGTGATTTTCTTCCTCCCTACGCTTAATCTTGTCCAATTAGGGTTTTTAACCAATCTTGTGCATCCAATAAGTTCATTTGTGTCATTGGATTAACATTTAGGTCATTTTCTTCCTCCCAAGGACTATTCTTGACCAATTAAGGTTTTTAACAAAACTTGTGCATCCAATAGGTGTGTTTGTGTCACTCGATGAACAATTAAGTCATTTTCGTCCCCCCTAAGCATATTCTTGTCCAATTAGGGATTTTAACCAATCCTGTGCATCCAATAGGTGTGGTCGTGTCATTGGATGAACATTTCTGTCATTTTCGTCCTCCTTAGGCTTATTCTTGTCCAATTACGGTTTTTAACAAATCTTTGGCATCCAATAAGTTCATTTGTATCATTTGATAAACATTTTGGACATTGTCGTCCTCCATAGGCTTAATCTTATCCAATTAGGATTTTTAACCAATCTTATGCATCCAATAAGTTCATTTGTGTCATTGGATGAACATTGAGGTCATTTTTGTCCTCCCTAGGCTTATTCTTGTCCAATTAGGGTTTTTAACCAATCCTGTGCAACAAATAGATGAGGTCGTGTCATTGGATGAACATTTAGGTCATTTTCGTTCTCCCTAGGCTTATTCATGCCCAATTAGGGTTTTTAACCAATCCTGCGCATCAAATAGGTGTGGTCGTGTCATTGGATGAACATTTAGGTCATTTTCGTCCTCCCTAGGCTTATTCTTGTCCAATTAGGGGTTTTAACCAATGTTTGGCATCCAATACGGTCATTTGTGTCATTGGATTAACATTTATGTCATTTTCTTCCTCGCTAGGATTATTCTTGACCAATTAAGGTTTTTTACAAAACTTGTGCATCTAATAGTTGTGTTTGTGTCATTGGATGCACAATTAGGTCATTTTTGTCCTCCCTAGGCTTATTCTTGTCCAATTAGGGTTTTTAACCAATCTTGTGCAACCAATATGTGTTTCTGTCATTGCATGAACATTTAGGTCATTTTCGTCCTCCCTAGGCTTATTCTTGTCCAATAAGGGTTTTTAACCAATGTTGTGCATCCAATAGGTATGTTTGTGTCATTGGATGAACATTTATGTCATTTTCGTCTTACCTAAGATTATTCTAGTGCAATTTGGGTTTTAAACCAATCTGGTGCATCCAATAAGTTCATTTGTGTCATTGGATTAATATTTAGGTTAGTTTTCGTCCTCCTTAGGCTTAATCTTGTCCAATTAGTGTTTTTAACCATTCTTGTGCATCCAATAAGTTCATTCGTGTCATTAAATCAACATTTAGGTCATTTTCTTCCTCCCTAGGACTATTCTTGACCAATTAAGGTTTTTAACAAAACTTGTGCATCCAATAGGTTTGTTTGTGTCATTGGATGCACAATTAGGTCATTTTCGTCCTCCCTAGGCTTATTCTTGTCAAATTAGGGTTATTAACCAATCTTGTGCTTCCAATAGGTGTGTTTGTGTTATTGGATGAACAATTGGGTCATTTTCGTCCTCCAGAGGCTTATTCTTGTCCAATTAGGGGTTTTAACCTATCTTGTGCATCCAATAAGTTCATTTGTTCATTTGATTAATATTTATGTCATTTTCGTCCTCCCAAGGCTTATTCTTGTCCAATTAGGGTTTTTAACCCATCTTGTGCATCCATTAGGTGTATTTGTGTTATGGGATGAACAATTAGGTCATTTTCGTCCTCCCTGAGCTTTTTGTTGTCCAACTAGGATTCTTAACTAATCTTGTGCATCCAATAAGTTTATTTGTGTCATTGTATTAACATTTAGGTCTTTTCTTCATCCTCCCTAGGATTATTCTTGTCCAATTAGGGTTTTAACCAATCATGTGCAACCAATAGGTGTGTTTGTGTCATTGCATTAACATTTAGGTCATTTTCGTCCTCCCTAGGCTGATTCTTGTCGAATTAGGGTTTTTAACAAATCTCATGCATCCAATAGGTGTGTTTGTGTCATTGGATGAAAATTTAGGTCATTTCTTCCTCCTTACGCTTAATCTTGTCCTATTACGGTTTTTAACCAATCTTGTGCATCCAATAAGTTCATTTGTGTTATTGAATTAACATTTAGGTCATTTTCTTCCTCCCTAGGATTATTCTTGCCCAATTAAGGTTTTTAACAAAACTTGTGCATTCAATAGGTGTGTTTGTGTCGTTGGATGCACAAATAGGTCATTTTCGTCCTCCCTAGGCTTATTCTTGTCCAATTAGGGTTTTTAACCTATCTTGTGCATCTAATAAGTTCATTTGTGTCATTGGAGTAACATTTAGGTCATTTTCATCCTCCCAAGGCTTATTCTTGTCAAATTAGGGTTTTTAACCCATCTTGTGCATCCATTAGGTGTCTTTGTGTCATCGGATGAACAATTAGGTCATTTTCGACCACCCTTGTCTTATTCTTGTCGTATTAGGGTTTTTAACCAATCTTTTGCATCCAATAAGTTTATTTGTGTCATTGAATGAACATTTAGGTCTTTTTCGTCCTCCCTAGGCTTATTCTTGCCCAATTAGGGTTTTTAACCATTCTTGTGCATCCAATAGGTGTGGTCGTGTCATTGGATGAACATTTATGTCATTTTCGTCCTCCCTAGGCTTATTCTTGTCCAATTAGGGTTTTTAACAAATCTCGAGCATCCAATAGGTGTGTCTGTGTCATTGGATGAACATTGACGTCATTTTGTCCTCCTTACGCTTAATCTTGTCCATTTAGGGTTTTTAACCAATCTTGTGCATCCAATAAGTTCATTTGTGTCATTGGATTAACATTTAGGTCATTTTCTTCCTCCCTAGTACTATTCTTGACCTATTATGGTTTTTAACAAAACATGTGCATCCAATAGGTGTGTTTGTGTCATTGAATGAACAATTAGGTCATTTTCGTCCTCCTTAGGCTTATTCTTTTCCAATTAGGGTTTGTAACCAATCTTGTGCTTCCAATAGGTGTGTTTGTGTAATGGGATGAACAATTACGTCATTTTCGTCCTCCCTAGGCTTATTGTTGTCCAACTAGGGTTTTTAACCAATCTTTTGCATCCAATAAGTTCATTTGTGTCATTGGATTAACATTTAGGTCATTTTCTATTTACCTAGGCTTATTCTTGACCAATTAAGGTTTTTAACAAAACTTATGCATCCAATAGGTGTGTTTGTGTCATTGGATGAATAATTAAGTCATTTTCGTCCCCCCTAAGCTCATTGTTGTCCAATTAGGGATTTTAACCAATCTTGTGCATCCAATAGGTGTGGTCGTGTCATTGGATGAACATTTCGGTCATTTTCGTGCTCCCTAGGCTTATTCTTGTCCAATTAGGGTTTTTTTACCAATCTTTGGCCTCCAATAAGTTCATTTATGTCATTTGATAAACATTTAGGACATTTTCGTCCTCCTTAGGCTTAATCTTGTCCAATTAGGGTCTTTAACCAATCTAGTGCATCCAATAAGTTCATTTGTGTCATTGGATTAACATTTAGGTGATTTGCTTCCTCCCTACGCTTAATCTTGTCCAATTAGGGTGTTTAACCAATCTTGTGCATCCAATAAGTTCATTTGTGTCATTGGATTAACATTTAGGTCATTTTCTTCCTCCCTAGGCTTATTCATGACCAATTAAGGTTTTTAACAAGACTTGTGGATCCAATAGGTGCGTTTGTGTCATATGATGCACAATTAGGTCATTTTCCTCCTCCCTAGACTTATTCTTGTCCAATTAGGGTTTTCAACCAATATTGTGCATCAAATAGGTGTGGTCGTGTCATTGGATGAACATGTAGGTCATTTTCGTCCTCCCTAGGCTTATTCTTGTGCAATTAGGGTTTTTAACCAATCTTTGGCATGCAAGAAGTTCATTTGTGTCATTTGATAAACATTTAGGTCATGTTCGTTCCCCTTTATTCCTTTTAATTTTTAGAAAACTGGATTTTGTACTTTCACAATTTAACTTATATCTCCTATTTAAATTTTTTATCTCTTAACTTATTTAAATATCTTTAAGTATTTAATAAAAATTAAAACAAAATTGAAAAAAATAATTTTTTTTAAATTTTCTTATACAAAATTTCTAGTATGGTATACAATTAATGTTGAGACAAACTCTATAATTAAAGTTTTGATGAAAACAAACAAAGGTTAATTAAGAAATTTAATCATGATTCTAAAATATTATGTTAATTTAACTGGTGCTTTTGAGTGAATTTAATTAAAGACAGAATCAAGAAAAGCAAAGGAAACAAGATCATTCTGCAGCAAAATAGAGAATGATCGAAAGCTTCAAGAATTGTTCATCGCAACACGTTGCTTAAACTTTTTCTACATCTTTATCAAAGAATCTGCCCAGAAAATCTATTCATATCTAATGAATACATGACAAGGAACAAGTAGGATTCATCCAAGCTCGAAAAGGCTATTTGATCTCAAAATTAGAAGGGTTCAAAGATGAACAAAGGTCATGACAGCTTGAACAACTCCAGAAGTTCAAATGTCAAGAAAGCTCAATCAATCTTGACATATGACAAGGAAATTACAAAGGAAATCCAGGTTGATCAAAACGGGAACTCCAGAACAATCATTCTATAAAACCAAGAAAGTTTATCGTTCTCCGTTTTCTGCACATCAACAACAGCCTTGCATCCTCTCTATTTTAGCATGCAATCCTTCTCCAATCTTCTCTAGCTGCACTCAAGACTCAAGATGGAGAATGTATCATCCACGATCAATGAAGAAACATCAAGGATGCTAACAGAAAAGTACAGGACTGCATTAAATGCTAAAATAGAATACCATTATCCAGTATGAAAGCAAGAAATTCAAGTGCTAAGTAATCCACAATATACAATCACACTTAAGCTTGAAATTCTGCAAAACAGAGGAAACATAATTTTCTGCAATTCACGAAACAGCTACTACTGCACATTCATATATCAGCTGCGAAATTATAATTAGATCCTTTGTAAAGAATCTATTCTCAAACAAGAGTTGAGTAATATCAGATTTTGTCAAAATCAATCATTTGTAAAAACTCAAACTATAAGAGTTTCTTCATAGTTTGTTTAAGATTGCTTCCTATCAAGGTTAGATAGGTGTTGCTATTACTTTCTGGGAGGAAAGTAATTGAGGTGGAAATAGATCAAGGTTGATCCATACTAGGTGTTGTAAGATTAAGAAGGTTCTTCGTTTTAAACACTTAGTGGAAAATCTCCAGCGTGAGGACTGGACGTAACCCACATTGGGTGAACCAGGATAAAACTTTGTGTGGTATTCTCTTCCCTATCTCTTTATTTGTTATACTGAATTGATTAACTAAGACAAAAGATAAACTGATTTTCTGTTTAAAACTAATCAAGGAACGTTCTCCGTTTTACAACTAAAATCAAGAACGTCATCTGTTTTCTGTTTTCAAAACCAAGATCAATCTTGAGTTATTTTCTTAAGTTTTTAGTAGGAATTTTTAAAAGGTGCATTTACAATTCAAACCCCCCTTTCTTGTAAATCAACTTTTCTACTTCAATTTATACTAATGAAAATTGTGTCTTGAAATTTTCTATACTATTAATTTATGCACATAATTTTAGGGAAAATAATGTACCAAAATTTTTGTTGAGGAGGTATGATTTTGAAATAAATTTTTGGCTTAATTTCCCTTTTGGTCCCCCTATTATAGGTGAAAATCAAAAGTACTCCCCCCATTTTGTTTGTCCCCAGTTTTAGTCCCCTAGACATAATTTGAGTCCAAATCATGATGAGTTGTCATTTTTTAATGACGTGTCAATAAAAGGGTGACGTGGCAGACGCTTATGTGGAATAAACTCATTATTATATTATTTCTGATTAAAAAATATAATTTATATTTTTAAAAACCATTATTATAATTGTGACAATATTTTTAAAAATACAATTTAATTGTTAAAATTAAGTTAAAAGAAAAAACACCTAAACAAATCAAAATGAAAAACATCTAAAGCAGCATGAACGCAAATGAAAATCAAAAGCATATGAACTAGCTTGAACCCTAAATCAAAAAACAGCCCCAATTCAACAAAAGCCCCCAATCGTGAACCCTTTTCATCAAAATCGACCATTTCCCTTTTCTTCATCATCATCATCATCCGATTCCGATTTCGTCTTCTTCTTCTTTGTTGGTCACCGTGTTCGTGTTCCGTGTTCGTGTTCATCTTCTTCTTCTTCTTCATCATCGTCTTCGTGTTCGTGTTCGTCTTCTTCATCGCCCTTTGTATTCCGTTGTTTCTTCGTTGTTCTTTGTTTCGTTTCTTCCTCGTTTGTTCGTTGTGTTTATTTGGGGAAAAGAATGTCTTGTCATTCGTATTCAGTTACAAGCAACAATTCTCATTTGAGAATTAGAAGAAGAGAATGTTTGTGTGGACTTGAATCTCCTTTGTGTACTTCTTGGACGGCTGAAAATCCAGGTTTAAAGTTTCATGGTTGTGGATTTTATAAGGTAAACTATTTGTCAAAATTCTGGAATTTATTTATTTAATTTTTTTTTTGTATTGTTTACAGATTATAAAAATTTGTTGTTATGTTGTTTAGTTACAAGGTACTTCTTGTTTTGCTGTTATGTTGTTTCAGTTATAGGGTAAAAATCTTGCAATTTTTTTTGATTGGTTTAATGAGCCAATGACAGAATGTGCAAAAGAAGTTATTATGTCTTTGAGGAAAATGATTGATGAATTCAAGAAGAAAGACAATGTGATAAAAAAATTGTGATGATGAAACGAAGAAAGACAATGTGAAAATTGTGATGTTGAAACTAATGAGGGGCTTTCTGGCACTTTCATGGCTTTTGATTATTGTTCTTTTGGTTATTGTAATGTTGAAGTAATTAAAATGATTGGATTAAGGGTGTTTATTAATTATGTAATTTAGGGTGTATAGGGTTGAAATTGTAATGTAATTGTTTAATATAATCAAATTTGTAAGGTTGTTATTATGAAATGAAATTAGTATTATTGTAATTCGATTGTCTATTTTTACATGTTAATAACTCAATTTGATATCATTGTATAAATACAATTTGGTCAAATAATTTTCCAGTAGTTTGAAATAATCAGAATAATCTAGTCAAAATAATCAGAACAATTTTCCAATTTTTGAACATAAATTTGATAATAAGAATAATAAAAACAAATTTTCAGAATAATCTGGTCCATAATCTGAAGTTAGAATTTTGATATCATTCCATCATTACATACTACTGCATTACAAAATAATTGTTCCATAACTTAGATCTAAATAAAGGTTATACTAATGCATTACAAAAAAAAAAAAAAATTGTTCCTTCACAAGTAACCAAAATAAAATTGTTGGTGTTTCTCCCTCATCACCTCCAACCCTTATTGTCTTTGCTCTCTTTGTTCTGTTGATGTTATTTCCACCTTTTGGTATCTCTCTATCTGCTGCACTTTTACCCTTGCATGTCCTCATGTTGTGGCCAAGCTTCCCACAGTTCTTACATTTCACAGTTGCAAACTGTCTTGGTAGTTTGTTAGAACCTTTTGACTCATCATTGGACTTGTTCCTATTTTTCTTTGGTCTACCTGGTGCTCTTCTCATGATTGGGGGATTTATAGGATCTCCATTTGATGCATGCTAAAGTTTTGGTCCATTTGATGGCATTATAATATAAGAGTAACATGTCAAGAAGTTTGTTTTCCTATTTAAAGAACCAGAAACATGTCAAAAAACCAGCATGTTAAAAGCAGCATGTTAAAAACCAGCATGTTGAAAGCCATATGTTATAAATTGAATGTTATGAACTAGCAGAACAAAACCAAAACCAAATTGCAGGGCAGAACCAGAGGCAAACTAAACCAAAACCAAACTAAACCAAAACCAAACTAAACCAGAACCAAACAAAACCAAAACCAAATTGCAAGGCAGAACCAAAACCAAACTAAACCACAACCAAACTAAACCACAACCAAACTAGAACAAAATTAGAACAAACTAAACCAGAACTAAACCATAACATGTAGTTGAACTAGAAGAACAAAACCATGTAGCAGAACTAGAATTGAAACCCGAACATGTGGTTGAACTAGCATAACAAAACCATGTAGAAGAACCATGTAGCTGAACTAGCAGAACAAAACAATGTAGTTGAACTAGCAGAACAAAACCATGTAGCAGAACTAACTGAACTAGAATTGAAACTAGCAGAAAAAAACCAGCATATTAAAAACCAGCATGTTGAAAGCCACATGTTATAAACTGAATGTTATGAACTAGCATAACAAAACCAAAACCAAATTGCAGGGCAGAACCAGAACCAAACTAAACCACAACCAAACTAGAACAAACTAAACTAGAACTAAACTAGAACCATGTAGCTGAACTAGCAGAACAAAACCATGTAGCAGAACTAGAATTGAAACCAAAACATGTGGCTAAACTAGCAAAACAAAACCATGTAGCTGAACTAGCAAAACAAAACCATGTAGCTGAACTAGTAGAACAAAACCATGTAGCAGAACAAAACCATGTAGCATTACAAAACCATCTAGCAGAACTAACTGAACTAGAATTGAAACTAGCAAAAAAAACTAGAACAAAACTACAATTTAAACCAGAACCAGAATTGAACAAGCAGAATAAAACCAGAACAAAATTGCTTCAAATGAATATCATGTTAAAATTAGAACCAAAATTAAAACCAGAACCAGAATTGAACTAGCAGAATAAAACCAAAACAAAATTGCTTCAAATGAACATCATGTTAAAATCAGAATCAGAATTGAAACCAGAACCAAAATTGAACTAGCAGAATACCAGAACTAAACTAGCAAAAATATCAATTGAACAGAACCAGAACTGGACAAGCAGAACACCAATAATGTAGAATACCAATAATGCATTCAAAATCAAGTTTTATACCTATAATAAGGTGAAACGTACGATTCTGGATCAACTTTGTTATGCCATATACAAACAAGAGCACGACAACATGGAATACCAGTCAAATTCCACTTAGGACAAGCATAAGTTTTTGTGTGTAGATTTACCGTATAAGTATCTACACCATTTGTGACACTAAACAATTTAAAATCATCATCTCCATGCCAGGTTGGGAACCAACCCCCAACTTCTCTTTTTGCCTTTTCCAATATTTGTTGAATCCTAGGACATATATTGCCTCTATATCGTAGCATGAGTTCTTCTTGTTTGACAATCCTTACAGTAATGTAATGTTTCAAACCTTCAAGTAATGTTATGATAGGCTTATCTCTGTACTCCAATACAACCATGTTGAAAGCCTCACACATGTTGTTTACTTGGAGGTCACATTGTGTATTAGTGCGAAATGCTGACCTAGTCCACATCGATGGTGGGAGTTGCATTATGTCTTTCCAAGCATCTTCATTGATTGCCTTAATTTTTTGCATTGCTTTCTCCCAATCCAGGACCACAATAGCTCTTGCTACCAACCAAAGAAGCTCTTTCATATGTCCTCCGGGATACTTTTTTTCTTCCAATTCCCATACAAGTGTTCTAAAGAAAATCGGTGTTCCACATGGGCCCCAATGTTGGCAATGGAAATTACCAATCCCTGAAATCAATTCATAAACATATAGCTTATTTAATTCATAATTCAGATAGCTTATTTAGGAACAAATTGCTTTATTCAGAAACAGATTGCATAATTCAGAAACAGATTGCATAAACATATTGCATGATTTAGAAATCGATTACATAAACTTCAGCAAACATACCTTTTGTTGATCTGAAATGAATGCATATTGCTTATGTTGAACATTGTTGAGGTCGTTCAGTAAAAGATCCAGAAACCATTGCCATGAATCTTTTGTTTCTGCTTCAACAACTGCATATGCAATGTGTAAGACCCTAAATTTTAAATCCTAAAATATACAATTTTAGGGTATTTTGTGTTGAGTTTCTTAGGCTGTTAGCCCTGTTTTTGGTATTTAATGAGTTAAATGCCAAAAATATATTTTTGGAAATTGGATTGAAATTATTTGTCGGAGAATAATTTATTTACGTTACGAAGAATTTAATACCGAACAATTTTGTGAAAAATATCTCTATTTGCAGAAAATTTTATCTGTCAATTGAGTTGTGACGAGAGTAGATATTTTTATCAAAATGGTTTGAGAAGTGATGATTTTCATAAATATCTAAAATATTTAGATATTTATTGGTTTAGGTTTAATTATTATATATATATATATATATATATATTATCTATTATTATTATTATTAGTAATATTATAAGTAATATATATGTATATATGTTACAAAGGAATAAGTAAGAAGACAGAAAGAGTAAGAAGTGAGAAAACGAGAACGTCTCCCTACCTCGTGAGTTCGCCCTTTTCTTTCTTCTTGCTTCTCCTTGCTTTTTCTTCCTTTTGCTTCAAGAAAAGAAACCCAAGGCTTGGTGGGTGAGAAGACAAGGATTTCTCAGCTTCATTCTTCCTCTTTGATTCGAAAATGAAGAAAAATGGTGTTAGGTATTTTCAAACCGTCAAACACAAACCCCCACTTTTCATCTAGATCTAAGCTTCGTTTCATGAAGAGATAGAAGGTAAAGTTGCTCACCTCCACGCTACGGTGCTATTGAACAAACTTTGGAAGCAACATCGCGAGAAAAGATTTTATCGAAATTACTCGCGGTACCGTAATCGCTCGGTAAATAGTACTTCGGCCTATGATAGGCGGTACATTTACGATTTACGTTTTTAGTAAATCGTGCTGACCCGTGATAGGTAGCATCTCGGTAATTTAGTACTTCGGCCTGTGATAGGCGGTACAATTATGATTTACGGCCCTTCGAGGAGGGTTTTGGTTTGGAATTCCGAGTCCATGCATTTTGGCATATACGCATTGCATTAGGGTGCTTGGCACGTGAGTTAGGTTTGATTTAAGATTGTGATTGTGTTATAATTGCCAAGTGTGGATGTTTTGGAGTTGCGTGTAAGTGTGATTGATTGCAAAACCATTTCGAAACTCAAGATGTCGTGGTGATTGTGCTATAATTGTTAATTGTGATTGTTTGGTTTTGTGTGTAAGTGTTGATTGGTTTCGGAACCCTTTAAAAAGCTGAATTTTGCTGAATTTTGTTGTTTTTCTGCTGTTGTCTGATGTGTATTCGAATACAGACATGCTGTTTTTGCCACTGTCTTGATGTGTAGTCGAATACAGACTGTTGTAGTCGAATACAGACATGTTGTTTTTGTTGTTGAATGTTGAAACAACCTTATATTCGAATACAGAGATGCTGTATTCGAATACAGCAGTGGTGTTTTGTTAAAAACTTCATTTTTCAACCTTGTTTATGAATGTTTGGCATATGGAAACCCTTTTAAGGTGCATGCTAAGTTGAAAAGTTATTTTGTGCATTTAAAAACTTAAATGTTATGTGTTAATTATTAATTTCGATTGGTGACCCATTACAACTATTGTGGAAATCTCGGCTTTGCCCTCAGATGAGAACCAGGGCCATCCTATCGGTTAGTACCCTGTGGATGGGAATGTAATTGGACACACCTGATTGGAGCTGTGTTAGAGAATTTTTTGGGGCGCGTGAAGATCACTCGGGATGTATAGTTTTTGTAGAATGATCAGATTAGGTTGACGTATAGGGACTAGATGTCTTTCTTTTGGGATGTGTTTATTTTAATTTGGAAGACTGTACCTATACCAATTTTGTCAGCTTGACATTTTATTTTTGATGGGTTCCATGTACCACTTTTTGATGTGTAAATACTTTAGATTCGTATTTCAAAAACTATTCCGCTGCTTGTAAATTCTGTTGACTTATTTATCGTTATGTTACGACTTAAATATTTATCCAAAAGTATTTCTTTGTTATTATGAATCTATTTTAAAAAAAAAAATACACTCTCGCTGTTAAAAATCGGGGTATTATACAATGGGAATCATTTGATTATTCCCATCTTTACCTACTGCGGCTATTAATTGACTGCCATATTCTCCCTTCAAGAAACAAGCATCAAACCCAATTAAAGGCCTGCATGTATTAGAAAATGCAGCCTTAGAAGCCTCCAAACAAACATATATTCTCTCAAATACTGGTCCAACGTCAGACATACCACACTTAATAATAACTATAGAGTTTGGATTTGATCTCCTAAGTTCATCCGCATATTCTCTCAAATGTGCATATTGCTCCCTTTGAGCACCTTGAATCATTTCTATGGCTCTTACTTTGGCTCTATATGCTTGGTATGTAGACAACTTCACACCCCATTTATCAAGCACCTCAACAATTAATCCCTTGGGTTTGATTTCAGGTGTATGACTCAACATAGGAACGAATTTCTTGGCAAGCCATTCAGTCTTAACTTGTCAATTTTTTGCCCTCCTATGACATGTATGATCATCTATGAAACTCACTAATTGCCAATATTCATTTGAAGTCTTCTTACTGATCCTCATGTAAAATGGACATTCTGGCTCACACCTAATGATTCTCTTTCCATCATTCTTTTTGAAATACAAGTTTTTCTTAGCCTCCATTGCAAAATCTTTAACAACATTCTTAACCTGCTCTTTTGTATTGAACTTTAGGCCCAACTGATACCTTACTTCATCACCATTTTCAAGTTGGTTAAATTTAGGAAATTTCCTAACATTCTCTTCATCAACTTCACTTCCTGGTGGAGTATCCAAATCATTATAATTCACATCATTTTCTTCAAAATCAATTGTAGAACTAGGCCCTGAGTTTCCTCTTGGGTTTGCATGTCTTTCAAATGAATTTTCATCACCAACATGAACAATGATCTCAGTTGGTATTTCAGAAATCCAGTCCCAATCCTCATCCTCATATAACTCACCCATATCATCATCGTCATCATATGAGTTAGCAACATAATCTTCATCTTCTTCACTCAGATAATCTTCACCATGGACTGCTTCCGATTCAGGTTCAACAGGTTCAGATTCTGGTTGATCTGGTTCAGTTTGAACTGGTTCAGATTCTGATTTATCTTGTTCAGGTTGAATAACTTCAGATTTAGGTTGAACAACTTCAGATTCAGGTTAAACAGGTACAGCTTCACCTTTAAGTTTTTTCACCCATGGTTAATTCTTAACCTAACTCTGTGGACTGAAGCTGGCCTACACAAAACAAACTATTGAATAAATCAGTCAAACTAAGCCTCAAACAAACTACACATGCACCGCAAAATAATACAATAGAGCATATGGACCACATTATTAAAAACGCATGGACCAGATTATTAAAAAGGCAAAAAGGCATAGAGTTCTGTTAACAGTGTAGAAAAAACTTTTGGCCCTAAAATCAAAGTTCAATACAGTGTTTAATAATGTTAATAATAAAACAAAGAGAAAACCCTAAAAGCACATACCTAGCACAAAACATTGTATCTTCTTTCGTAGGTGAAGATGGAGAGAACTCGAAATGACCTCCACTCGCCATTTGAACACTGATGAAAAGGAAAGATGAACAAACGACGAACACTAATGAAAACGAGTCACTAATGGAAACGAGTGAACAAAGGACAAACACGATTTCAAGATTTCATTTCACGATTTCGCGATTTCTGTTTAGGGTTCATGAGTGAATGCTTTTGATTTTGATTTGTATAGGGTTCATGATTTTAGATGTTTTTTCTTTTAACTTAATTTTAAAAATTAAATTTTATTTTCAAAAATATTGTCACAATTATAATAATGGTTTTTAAAAATATAATTTATGTTTTTTAATCAAAAATAATAAAATAATAAGTTTATTCCACATAAGCGTCTGCCACGTCATTAAAAAAATGATAACTCATCATGATTTGGACTCAAATTCTGTTTGGGGACTAAAACTAGGGACAAACAAAATGGGGGAACTACTATCGATTTTCACCTATAATAGGGGGACCAAAAATGCAATTAAGCCTAATTTTTTTTTCATTTGATAGAATTAAAACTAAAGGAACAAAATTGAGTTTTTTATTTTTATAATTTGAATATAAGTCTAATCGTAAAGTACAATATCCAACTTTTTAATTTCAATTTGTTTTTCAAGTCAAGTGATGTTATATTTGTTTTGAACCACATGGGCCAAAACCATTTAAATACTTATTACTTATTTATATATTTATTTGTCTTAATTGCTACTTCTTTCAGGTCAAGTGATGTTATATTGCAACATTGAGTAAAAAAGAAAAAGTGATGTTATAGTGCAACATCATATTTGGTTTAGCCACCCAACCAAATTAGTACCGCAAGTTTTTGTTTTTATTTTTTATTTATTTTTTTAACTTAATTTAATTTATATATACAGTTAATATAATTTTTTTTATAATATCAATCAATCAGAGTTGTTACATCATTATCAATTAAAATAGTAACAACCACATGATAAAATTATTGTAGAAAAATATGAATATAATTTAACACAAATTATAATTTAATACTACTAATACTTTTTTATCAATTAAAATAAGTCATATATTGTTGGAATTCAATTATGAGTGGTTAGTCCCACACTGACTAGGAATGGAGGCTATATTGGATATATAAGGAGAATGACTCATACACCTAATGCCTTAAGGTTTTGGATTGTGATGTGGTGTCTAAGTCTCTTATGAATTCTTGTTTAGCCCATTCCGAATATTGTGTTCCCCCGGACTCCCCAACAAAGTGGTATCTAGAGCTCGGTTATTTGATTTGTGCATTTAAATGGAGGAGGAAAAATTAAAAGAATTGTATGAACGAAAGAATGTGCAAAATAAAGCACTCGAAATGGAAAGTTGAAAATGTCAACAATTAAAGAGAGTATGTTGAATGAAGAAGCTCGAAGAAAGGAATGTGGTTTGATTGGTTCTTCCTCAAAGTCTACATTATTTGTGATGATAATTGGGAAGTCCTTGTTGTGACATTGACCAATTCAGGTCCAAATGGAAAGTTGAAAATGTCAACAATTAAAGTTTGATTGGTTCTTCCTCAAAGTCAAAAGCACTAGTTACAAAGTCACGGGGGATAAGTCAATCTAGAAACTTCCATAGACGCGACAACTCTGAAAGTCGTAGCAAGTCAAGAAGAAAATCTAGGACTAGAAAAGAAGTGATCAATTAAGGGAAAAAGATGAAGACAAAGAGAAGAAAAATGATAAAGATACAACAACAGTTGCATCTGTTAATAATGTCTACATTGTTTGTGACGATAATTCCATAAACCTTGCATGTTAGGATTCAACTTGGATTATTGATTCAGGTGCCTCATATCATGTTACTCCTAGGCGTGATTTCTTCTCATCTTACAAATTGGGATTGGGTGCCAGCTTCAATTGAAGAATATTAGACATGTTCCTGATATTCGTCTCAATTTGATTTCGGTGAAAGCCTTGGATATTGATGGTTATCACACTTACTTTGGTGGTGGTGGTATATGTAAAGTCACCAAAGGGTCATTAGTGGTTGCAAAGGAGCAAAGTTCCACTTCTCTCTATAGGATGCCTACGAAGCTATGCAAGGAAGAAGTGAATGCAATTGAAAATGCATCTTCTTATTTATGGCATATGCATCTTCTTATTTATGGAATGCAATTGAAGTACACATACTTATGTGTTAAATTAAGTGCAAATGTAGTCCCAACCCGATGTCACTATCAAAGCGGGGATTTCCAAAATAAAAAATGCTCAACATAACATAAACACAATGCATATAATAAGAGTCTCCAAGACATGATGGCTTCCGCCTCTCCGATGGTACTAGTCATCACCTGCAACTTACAACTCGTCTGCCTCCATCGCAAACGCCAAACACAAACAACGAGGGGTGAGTATCGAAATTATGTAATAGTATAAGACAAACAATAAGGTCATCTATCCTGGGTAGCGGATACTTATTTTTGATCGTCACTTTATTAATTTGGCGGTATTCAACACGCAACCTTATAGAGCCATCCTTCTTCTTAACCAAAAACACAGGTGCACCCCACGATGACACACTAGGCCTTATAAATTGTTTATCTAAAAGCTCTTCCAATTGCTTCTTAAGCTCAGACAATTCTAAGCGAGACATCCTATACGGTGCCATGGATGTGGGTCCAGTACCTGGTACAAGGTCAATGCTAAACTCAATCTCACGCTCTGGTGGTAAACTAGTGACATCTTCAGGGAATACTTCAGGGAATTTACACACAATAGGAACATCTCGCATTACCACTTTTTCTTCAAATTCCAATGAGGCTAGGATCATGTATAACTGAGCATCTTCTTTCAAGAGTGCCTTCACTTGGTTGGCGGATATATTGCTAGACTTATCCCTCTCTTATGACTCCATGAATTCAATGGTTTTACTAAAAAAATCGACGCAGACACGGTTGGCAGATAGCCAATCCATACCAAGAATCACATCGACCAGACGCAAAGGTAAATACACTAAGTCAACTTGGAAGTCCCTTCCACACATATGGATAGAAATGTCAAGACAAACACTAGAGGTATCAACAGAATCACTAGTTGGGGTATTCACAATCAAACCATATTGCAAACGAGACACAGGTAGTCCTAAGCATCTAACACAGTCAAGAGACACAAAGGAATGAGTGGCACCACAATCAAATAGCACAAATAAAGGAGTATCACTTATGAGACACGTACCTTGGATCAAGTTGTCTTTCTCAGACGCTCCCACACCACTGAGAGCAAAGATTCTTCCATTGGATTTAGGTTGGCTGGCTTGGGAACTCTGGTTTCCAGGTTGTGGAGTCTTCCTTGGGTAGGGGCATGTGGTGCTAATGCGGCCTTGTTGTTGACAATTAAAACAAGTAATTCTAGCATCTATACATTCATATGTCTTGCGACCCTGCTTACCACACCTGTGACATCATATAGGAGTAGCATACTCCGCTACTGACATATTCCCATGTTCCAATTTAACAAATTCCATCTCCTTTTTATTACGGATGTCTTCAGGGAAATACTTAATTAGAAACGTGTTCTTGAATATAGCCCAAGTAATTGCAGTCCCTGCATTATCTAAACACTGGCGTGCATTATGCCACCAATTTTCAGCTTCCTGTGTCAACATAAAGGTACGTAGATGCACTTTCTGACCTTCGGGACATGCCACTCCTCTAAAACATTTGTCAACTTCTTGCAAACACTTTTGAGCTCCATCGGGATTATAGTGACCTTCAAATGATGGAGGGTTAGCCTTGTGGAATCGATCCATCACCATGAACTCATTTATTTGCAAATTTCCTTGGCCACCACTATAGGTAGTAGCTTGAGCAACAATCTTTGCATCTTGAGTAGTAGCTTGCGCATAGGCTTGTGTAGTAGCTTGAGATTCAGCCAAAGCTTGTAGAGCCTGCACTGTAACTCCTGCCATGGAGTCTAGAGCTTTAGCAATCGCAACATCATTCCTTCCACTAGCCATCACTACCTACATCAATCAGATAAGCCAATCGAATATAGTGAGACACTTAGGGAAGTGAGAAACTAACTTAGTTCTACAACACTAACACAATAATGACCATAACCACAAAACACATAACAGAGTACACAGGGAAACAAATTTAATTTTTTTGTAAGTTTTTAAAACTATGAACTTCTTCAAATAACTAAATAAACAAACTTCCAAACATATTTATTTATTATTAAGGTAAAGAGTATCACATAATCATAAACACGTCAAATAAATTCAAAGGTTCCATCAAACTTAACAACTTGAAATCACAATATCAAACAACAAAATCTTTTTTGAGGTACACATACTTATGTGTTAAATTAAGTGCAAATGTAGTCCCAACCCAATGTCACTATCAAAGCGGGGATTTCCAAAATAAAAAATGCTCAACAAAACATAAACACAATGCATATAATAAGAGTCTCCAAGACATGATGGCTTCCGCCTCTCCGATGGTACTAGTCATCACCTGCAACTTACAACTCGTCTGCCTCCATCGCAAACGCCAAACACAAACAACGAGGGGTGAGTATCGAAATTATGTAATAGTATAAGATGAACGAGAAGAACACGAAATTAGTCAACTAAGCACAAACAAGAGAAACACTCGAGATCATAATATCAAAGGTTAATCTAGATCAATCACAATAAAGCAACCACAAGGATGAAATGTTATGCATGTCCTATACTCTATACTTCTTCATCATTTGGTACCATTCTACTGTGAAGTACTTGGTTAGAAGGGCTGATCCTATGCTACTACAAGAGTGGACGGACAATTCATGAATGGTCAAGTCCTCATAGATCCCCTCAACTCAACCCGAGACATATGTACGCGATGGTCATGGTACTCTTGTGTTGCACGGTAGCTCCCGACCTTAGGGAATAACCCACTAATCGACATAGGAATACCCTACTAGAGGTACCCCCGAGGTGTATCAATCTTACCTTACAATTTGACTGTAGCCCTCCACGATCAGGCTCATTCAGTTGTACTTCCCTGAATCACTATGTTTGTCAAAACCCTCCCTATATGATGATAAAATAATCCTAACTCCAAAATCTACAATACATATCTCAGACTGACTCGATCATCACAATTCAATAAGTTTCCATTTGACTTCATACAATATTCATCATTATATATAGTTATATCAGTCAATCACAATAAAATTCCCATATTTGATTCACACTACTCACAATACACAGTCCAATCTCATCAATCACAAAATAAGGAATCAAATAAGTGCACTTTCAATTAATATCATAATTTCAATCAAGTAACATGAACACTCGAATACATATCATTCATACAATGACCATTATCATAATGTTTCATAAAACCAAATAACACGCAATCTTAATATAAATTAATTCACAACAATTCTATAGGTTTCTAAATTATGTTTTAGTCCTCACTATTACCATTCACATATTATTAATTAATTACTATTACTCAATAGGGCTTAACCATACGTTGTAAGCCCCAAATGAACATATGGGAGTTTCGGTATTCCCGTTCATTTCATGTTATTTTATATTTATAAAATCGAACCTCATCTCAACCTTTACCTCGACTGAAGATTCCATCCAATGCAAATACAAATAATTACTTACGATAAATAATTGAATAATTAAATAAATAAATAAGTAAATAATTAAATAAATAAATAAATAATCTAAATAAATAAAGAATCTATTATTTGTACTACAACCCAAAAATATATTTAATATGGTTAAAACATACATATTATTATAATCTGATTTGGTCCAAAATTAAATAGGATAAAAAGAACTCAATATACGTGCATATATATATCTATACGTAGTTTTGATTTTTTTTTCTTTTAAATAGGTTTGATTTTTTTTTTTAAATAGGTAACCATGTATGTCAAATGAAACACAGACAAACAATATTTAGCTACAGCTTATTATTGACTACACTCAATTTTATATTAACATAAATTAAACCTTAAACTTTATGCCTTATTTTGTTCTCACAACCATTATCCACACAGTAAATTAGACTATATGTCTTATTTTGAAGTTAATTGCTTACTTATTAGACAATTAAAATTAATCTATTTTTCTTCTTTCAAATTTTATGTTATTAGAAATTGAACTAGTAATAAATTTATTGTTGTTGTTGTTGGTGGTGGTGTTGCTGTTGCGGTTGCTGTTGATGTTGCTGTTGCGGTTGCGGTTGCGGATGCGGTTGCGGTTGCGGTTGAGGTTGCGGTTGTGGTTGTGGTTGTGGTTGTTGTTGTTGTTAACCCATTCTATTAGTGCTAAAGGTAACAATTAGTGTAACAACACAAATTCACTCGTATTATTTTTTTTAAATATATATATTTATTTTATTTATTTATTTTTGTAACTTAAATATAGTTAATATTAATGATTTAGATCAATTACTTAAGAAAACACACAAGACACACCTAAAGAAATTAAAACACGTATTAACATTCATATAATAGTAGTAGTGTATCTTTATACTATTAAAATAAAGTAATGAGAAATTGAGCTGTTACAGAAGTCATAAAGTTAAATAAAAGAAACACTATACTAAGATTCGTCATAAAGTTAAATAAAAGAAGCACTAAACTAAGATTCTAACTTCATTCGGTATAGCATCCTCACTCTACATTAAATATTTGAAGAGTAATGTGTATATACTCTTTAGTTCTTCAATGCTAACACATGGAAAACATCACCCAATATCGTAAGTTATAAAAACTCAATAACATAGAATTTACAAAAAAAAAATTAAAAAATATTCTAGCCATATGTGAATGTGCTAAGCATGAAAAATCATCTTGCCAATAACTCTTAAACTCACCCGTAACATAATAGAATTAAACTCATATTTCAGCTATTAAGACAAATCATATACTTAACCATATAAATTGATAAATTTATATATTAACAATCAATATTCTTTAAGAAAATTCGTATACTATATCACTCAAGCGAGAGTCACCCAAGATATACTAATTCAAAGTAAGTTATGTCAGATGTCATGATTGCATGAAGCGTCATTCTCAGTGGCGGATCTTGCATAAAATATTGGGAGGAGCTGGGGAGTGACAAGTAATAATTGAAATATTATAATTGAAATTCATAAAAGTCGTATAGTAGTTTTTACAGTTTCACACAATTTATACATAGTCGACAAGTTGAAAAAGTTAGAATTTCAATTATCACAAGTTTTATAATTTTCACAAGTCATACAAGTTTTTAGAACATTACACAATTCAATCAAATAAAATATATCCACTTTATGATTTTCATCTTTATCGAAAAAAAAAATTCTTGAAAAATGCATCAATTTTCTTATATGTTTAAACATAATGTCACTCCTAAAACAAGTCATAGTTAACAAATAGTATCACACTATATTATATATCAACGGTCAACATATAAAAGTTTGTTAATAAGTAGTAATTGAATTGCTAACTAAGGTGTTATAGTTTGTCCGTCCGAGATTTGTTAGTTTATCATTCAATATTAAAGAGTTTATCTAATATAGAACTTGTTGTATTAATTTTATTATATTTTATCAGTACAAGTTCTAATAAATGTCTACTTCATTCTTCTTAATACTTTCAATTGCATAATTTCTAATATAGTCAACGGATTGTCGTATAATGCGAAGTCAGTTTCTCAAATGCATAAAAGTATAAAAATATTTTAGTTTAGTAATTTAATTTGAATAATTTATCGTTATCAATTTATAAATTATTTAAAAAAAAATACATGAAATACCGTAGCCTCTGTACACTCTAAAAAAGATCTGCCACCAGTCCTTCTTGATCTTCTCATACTTTTCCCTCTCTATCTGAAAGAATTCAATGTACTCAAATATATATATATATATATATATATATATATATATTTCCTTTATTGAAGAAATCTCATACTCAAACTTAGATGGAGAAAGGATTGGAAATTTCCTAATTGTCCATGAGTTTCTCCTCTTCTTGATGAAACCCTAATTTATTCTTCTTCCATGAGAGCTCTTTTTTCTCCTTCCATGGTTTCTTCTTCTCTTAGCCACTCTTTCGCTATAACTAACACTATTTTTTATATTTTTGTCTTCTATCTAGAATAAGGTAAGGAAATGAAAGAATTTAAGATGTAGTATTTGATAGAAGATGAGAGATAGTGGAGGATTGAAAAACATACATTGATGGGATGAATATTTTTCTCTTTTCTCCCTCCTTCTTTCTTTCTTTTCTTCCTCTTCTCCCGTTTTTTGGTTACGCCCTCTCTCTCTTTGTTTCTTTCCTTCTTTGCTTTCTCTTCTACACTAAGGATTTTAAATAGGAAAAAGGAGATCGGAACTTCCAAATTGTACCTCTCCCTTTTTAACTAAGTACAATTTACCCTGAACTCTAAATTGGGTCACTGGGGATTGGCTAATCTACTTACCGACATGAATGTTTAATCTTGAATAAAAAAACTCTACAGAATTAATAAAATATACTCATTTTTATAAGATTATTGTAAAGTACTAAACTTGATAATTAAATAAGAATTTGAATTCTTTTTTGGGAGCTACAAACAAGTTAAAAAATTTGAAGTGTAAAACAATTATAATTTATCTACTTTAATTTGGTCTCATTTTTATGTTGACAATAATAAAAGTAAAAAAATACAAATTTTTATTAATTCGTAAGTGACAAAAATTTGTTCCTCGTATGATTTTTATACTACATTATAATTAGAGCTACTCTCATTTTTATTTGGAAATATACAAAAACACTAAATTTAACTATATGATATTAATCAAATATTTGTCTTGTGTAATAATTGTCTCGGACTTTTTAATGACTCATTTTCTAAAAAAAATAATTAATTGATTAGTGACAAATATATGATACCTATCATTTGTAGCACTTAAACAAATATATTTAATAAATTGAAATCAATTGTCTCAATAAAAAGTTTAATAGAAAAACCGAATGGGATAAAACAAAGGTAAAGGGGAAAAAGTGTGGTGAAACAAGACCCAACTAGTGTGATACCATAACAAAACATTAATATAAGCTATACTCTTGGAATCAACTTGCTTTTATATTTATGGTTTTGATGTTAACAAAAGTAGTTTATGAGAATAATATATTTGATTTCACAAAGTAAGAAAGAAGATTCGTGTTTTTGAAGACAATCTAAAATAAGATTTGATTCATATTTATAATTGAAGAAAATCTTTGACAAAGTTGAAAAGAAGATATGGTCAAGATTTGAAGAAGATATGATCAATATCTTAAATACAATAAGATATGAATTATTTAGAAGATGATTTCACACAGATTTATTTACAAGAAGATATTAATTATTTATAATAAGATTTGATCAAGATTTATCTACATGAATATTTGATCAAAATTTATCACGAGAAGATATAAATTATTCATAAGAAGATTTGATCAAGATTTATCACAAGAAGATACAAATTATTTACAAAAATAGTTGATCTAGATTTATTTACAAAGAAGATATGAATTATTTACAAGAAGATATGAGTTATTTACAAGAAAATATGGCGAAGAATTATTTACAAGAAGAAACACTCACAAGAGCATACATTTATTATGTGGAAAGATATGATTAAGATGTTAACAAAGGACAAAATACTGAATTGTACTTAGTCATATTCCTACTTGTGAAAGTTCAAGAAACGATTCAACATTTTGTTCCCGCTCAGATCAAAGCAAATAATAGTAAGGAAATTTCATATGAAGAATTTGCGAAAACATCTTAACAAAATATGAACAATATTAATCTGAATAATTTACAAATTCAATCTTAACAAAATATGAACAATATCAATCTGAAGAGCTTACAAAGTCAATCTTAACAAAATACAAACAATATAAATCTGAAGAATTTACAAACTTAATGTAAACAAAATACGAACATAATCAATTTGAAGAATTTACAAACAAAATCTTAACAAAATAAGAACATAATCATTCTAGATGAACTGCTTAGATTTGAGTCGGAAATAAAGTATTGACTAAAGAACACATTATCAAAAAGCATCTTGTTCAAAATTATTTTTGAATAAAAGCATTGTTGACCAAACTAGGAATGAAGATACAATTCATAATTAAACGAGGACTAAATTGAAGCCCTAATTTTATTTATAAATAGATACTTAAGGCTGAAGAAAAATATCATCTAAAATTCAGAAAAGAGTAGAAGAACTAAAGATCAAAAATTCCAAATTCATCTTAGAGTTCAAAGAGAGAAATGCTTGTTCGAATGAGAAATATTTCCTAAGTGTATTTCTTAGAGTCTGACAGTCATTATTATAATAAGCTTGTTAGAAGCAACTACTCAAGTTCAAAACCTTTGTATTCAAACTCGATAGTAGTGTTAGTGTGCCTTCAACAATTTGGGGTTGTCATATTGTGTGGATAAGACTTGGCTGGTAAAGTCAAAGTGTGTGTGTTCTTCAAACGTCTGAGGTTGGTCAGGCTGATTGAGAATATTGATTTGGAGGGTCAGATGCTTTGTAATTCAAGTTGTTGAATTAGTGGATTGAATCGTTCACAGTGAAGGGATTGGATCTAGCTAATTTATTAGTGAATCATGATAAATTACTTGTGTCATTTTATTCCTAAATCATCATGTTTGAAATAGTTTAATAAAAAAAATTAAATAGTCATCAACTTACTCAAACACAATTCAACCCACCTTCTCTTGTTTGTACCTTCATATACTCTTGAAGTGCCAATTTATTTCTATTAAACATGCCAAACATAGTATGGGGAATGGTATTCTACCAACTCAACAACTCTATCTTCACATTGATTTTCTTCTCTATAAATATGAAAGACAAAAATGTCATCTTAGAAGTTAGATGCATACAACTAACCGTCAATTCTTCAAATTCCAAGGGACAATGCTATTATTTTTAAGAGTCATAATAGAAATTTGATAATCAGAATCAAGCCATAGGTTATGCCAAAACTATTTTGCAATCCAATTCTATAGTCACCATTATACTCATAAACTCAACAAAAATAAAAATAAAAATTGAATGCCAAGATTAACCACAAAAAACCCTATCAAGGCAACAGTAGTATCTCGAAAGATACCACCACAAGCAGCTGGTCCAAGAAACCCCTTAGCAATTTTGCCTGTAGTTCGCTTAATCAAATTAATTTTAGGTCTATGCCAAAAAAATATCCTTGATCATATTCAATTTGGACGGGTGAGCCTCCAAATTAAAATGTTTAAGATTCTCAATCTCTAATAGAAGTATTGGTTATTGCGGAAATCATATTACCTGTAATAGACATACTCGAAATAATCATATGAATAATAGCTTGAAGAGAAACATGTTGATTATTAATCCTTTTCTGATTTCTGCAATGGCAAATATTATTAAAGATGCTAATCACTACTGTAATTATCACCAACTTACATTGTGAGGACCAAACTCCATCACACACTTTAAATATGTGCATTAGACAAGAAGTATCCATTGCAAATTCAAAATCAAAGCCAACCATGCACAATCTCTATGATCAAAATTATAATAATAATAATAATAGATGAATAGTACAATCAACCTCACTATGACACAAATGACAAATAGAAGCAATATTGTAGCCCCTACACATCAAGTTCTCTTAAGTAGAAAACTTATTACGTAGAATTCTCAAAACGAGCATGGATTTTGAAGTGGGATGGGTTGGTTCAAAATCATTTCGGTCCAAGGAACATGCTGACCAAGAATTTTAAAATGCAAGTAAGTCATATATTGTTGGAATTCAATTATGAGTGATTAGTCCCACATTGACCAGGAATGGAGGCTGTATTGGATATATAAGGAGAATGACCCATACACCTAATGCCTTAAGGTTTTGGGTTGTGATGTGGTGTCTAAGTCTCTTATTAATCATTGTTTAGCCCATTCTGAATTATCGTGCTCCCCCGAACTCCCCAACAGTGGTATCAGAGCCGGGTTCGGCTTGACGGGGGAGCAAAAATAAGGGACTTGGATCAAGTGGATCAAGTCTAGTGGTGGACCAAAAAGGACTCGAATCAAGTCTAGTGGTCAAGTGGTCAATAAGGGACTTGGATCAAGTGGATCAAGTCTAGTGGTGGGAACTCATAATTGAGGGGGAGTGTTGGGAATTCAATTATGAGTGATTAGTCCCACATTGACCAGGAATGGAGGTTGTATTGGATATACAAGGAGAATGACCCATACACCTAATGCCTTAAGGTTTTGGGTTGTGATGTGGTGTCTAAGTCTCTTATTAATCCTTGTTTAGCCCATTCCGAATTATCGTGCTCCCCCGAACTCCCCAACAGAAATGTTGGATTTCAGAGGAAGAAAAAAAACAAAACTAGATGACAGAATAATGAAAGAGAATATATTTTTTCTTAATTAATATACTGACTAATACAATTCTTTAAATAGTAAAAGAAACTTAACTAACAATCTCCACTAACCACGTCTAAGAATCCTAAGTTAGTGGTATCACAAATTTGCTCCTAACTAATAGCCAAAAAATCAGCAACAGACTTTTGACAAAATCTTCCAACTAAGTTACTAATTTTCTATGACTTTTATTCATCTTCCTACGTGCACATATGAGCTTGAATTATGTTGTAACACCACCCCTTAATTCAAACTCATACATACCAATTTTCTCCATAAAGAACTGATGTTTGGCTTGAGCTAAAGCCTTGGTAAACAGATCTGCATTTTGAACGTTTGTGCTGCAGAATCTTAGAGCGACTGTGTCCTCTGACACAAGCTTCCTTATGAAGTGATGCTGAACTTCAATGTACTTGGTTCTTGCGTGAAATGCTGGGTTTCTTGTCATAGCAATCGCAGCTTTTCATCAACTTTTCATCAGCTCTTAACAACTTTTCATCAGACCTCCTACAAGACTTCTGAACAACTTTTCATCAGCTTTTCCTGTGCCATCCTCCTTCTGCAGCTTCTCATTAGGATTCATAGGAGTTTTGACAGTTTCACATTTTTCCATTGAAAATTTCTTCAGCAAATCCTCTGCATACTTCCTCTGGTATAGAAATATTCCATCTTCTCCTTGCTTTACTTCTAGACCCAAGAAATACTGAAGCAGTCCCAAGTCTGTCATCTCCAATTTCTCCATCATTGATGCTTTTAACTCATTTAGCAGCTTCTGAGAGGAGCTAAAGTAGATGATGTCGTCCACATAAAGACAGACAACAATGAATCCATTCACACCTTCCTTTTTCACATAGAGAGTTGGCTCATTCTCACTTCTCTCAAACTGATTTTGAAGAAAGAATGAGTCAATCTTGGTGTACCAGGCTCTTGGAGCCTGTTTCAGTCCATAAAGTGCCTTTTGCAGCTTGCAAACCTAGCCTTCTTCACCATTTTTTACAAAGCCGAGTGGTTGCTCAACAAAAACTTCTTCTTGTAAGTCTCCATTGAGAAATGCAGATTTTACATCCAGCTGAAACACATCCAATTTCCATTGGGCAGCCAAAGCTAATACCACTCTTACAGTTTCAAATCTTGCCACTGGTGAGAATGTCTCCTCAAAATTGATTCCTTTTTGCTGTGCATACCCTTTTGCCACCAACCTGGCTTTGTGCTTCTGAATACTCCCATCTGTATTGAACTTAGTTCTGAATACCCATTTAAGTCCAATAAAATTCTTTCCTTCAGGAAGATCAACCAATTTCCAAGTCTCATTTTTCTGAATTGACTTGATTTCCTCCTTCATTGCATCTTGCCATTCAACTTCATCTTTAGCTTCATCAAAACTGGTTGGATCTGCTGCCATCAGTGCAAAGTCACAGTTTGCATACAAGTCAGCAAGAGTCCTGTATCTTCTTGGTGCAGAATCATTTGATGAACTAGATGATGAAGTACTTGAAGAAAGTGATGAGCTGTGATTTGAAGATGATGGTGTTGTAGGAGGACTTGGAAACTGTTGATCATTTGTTGGCATAATTAAGTCCTCTCCTGAACCATCAGACCCTACTATTTTCTGTTGAATACTGTCACCCCTTTCTCTTTGCTCCCAATTCCAGCCTGCATTCTCATTAAACACAACATTCCTACTGACCATAATCTTGCCAGTAAGAGGGTTATACAGTCTATGCCTTGGATTGAGTAGCATAGCCAATAAATATACATTTCAAAGATTTATCATCAAGTTTAGATCTCAAATCAACCAAAGCATAAGCTGTACAACCGAAAACTCTTAAATGACTTACATATGGTTTTTTTCCTCTCCATACTTCAAATGGTGTCATATTCATGACCGCCTTTGTAGAAGAGACATTGAGGATGTACACTGCAGTAGCTACAGCTTCACACCAGAAGTTGTTTGGTACACCTCTAGCTTTGAGCATGCTTTTTGCCATCTCTACAACTTTCCTATTCTTTCTCTCAGCAACTCCGTTTTGCTCTGGAGTGTATGGTGCAGTCAATTCTCTTCTTATTCCTCACAAAATGTGATGAATTCATTTGACAAAAATTCACCACCACGATCTGTTCTTAAGGCTTTCACATATAAACCAGATTGTTTCTCAACCATAGCCTTAAAAATCATGAAGTTTTCGAAGGCTTCAGACTTAGCCTTTAGAAAATAGACCCAACTCATTCTTCTGTAGTCATCGGTTATGAGCAAGAAATACTTACTTCCACCAAGAGAAGTTGTCTGCATTGGTCCACAGAGATCAGCATGCATTAGCTCCAAACTTTCACTTGCTCTCCAAGCTCTACCACTAGGAAATGGTCCTCTTGACTGCTTTCCATATAAGCATCCTTCACACAACTCAAGCTCACCAATTTTAGGCAGCCCTTGCCCCATTCCTTTGGAACTCAAAAGCTTCAGTCCCTGCACATTTAAATGATCATACCTCAAATGCCACAGCTTGGCATCATCATCTCCTATGACTGTCAGTGCTTTGCTCATATTGCTAGATAAATCAAGAGGGAACATTCTATTTCTCCCCATAACAATCTTTACTATAACTTCTTTCGATTTCTTATCACAGATCAAACAAAAATCGTTCTCAAACAATACTGAATATCCAGAATTGAGTAATTGACCCACACTCAACAAATTGTGAGCCAAATTTGGCACATACTGCACATCATATAAGAGCTTAGTGTTTCCTTGCTCAGTTTTGATCGCAATCGTGCCTCTTCCTTCCACTTCAAGTTGTTTTCCATCTCCAAGCCTCACCTTGCTCTTTAAAGATTCATTCAGTTCTCTAAACATAGACTTGGCACTTGACATATGGTTGGAGCATCCACTGTCAACATACCACATGCCACCTTTTGCATCATTGCTAGCTGCACTTTGTGCTAAGAACAATTTTTGCTCATGCTCCACAAAATTGGTTTTTTGATCACCCTTTTGTTCATCTGCCTCTTTCTTCCAGCAGCTAGCCTCTTTGTGGCTTGGCTGCTTGCAATAATAACATTTGAGTGGACCCTTATATGATTGCTCTTTTCCTTCCTTATTCTGTCCTTTTCCACGGCCCCTTCCTCTTGAGCCAGCTCTTCCTCTATCTCTTCCACTAAATTGCCATGTCTTTTCCTTGTTTGAGGATTCTCCTTTCACATGGAATGCCTTCTCTTCCTTGTTCTCACCATTTCTATTGAGCCTCTCCTCATGAGCTTGCAAGGATCCCATGAGTTCATCAAAGGTGTAATCTGCCATGTCCTTTGACTCTTCAATAGCCGCTACAACATGATCATATTTTCTTGTGAGACTTCTTAGAACTTTTCCAACCACATGCTCATTGGTCATTATTTCTCCATATGACCGCATTTGTTGTACCATAGTGGATACACGTGACAAGTATTCTTAGACAGATTCTTTGTCTGTCATTAGAGCTGTTTCAAACTCTCTCTCCTGAGTGATTGCAACCTCACTGTAATCACCTTCTTGTCACCTAGATACTCTTGCTTTAGAGTATCCCACGCCATCTTGGATGTGGTTGCTGAGGCAATTCTGGGAAAGATTTCATCATCCAAGGCCTGTTGTATCATAAACAATGCCTAGGAATCTTTCTTTCTCTTCTCTCTCAATTGCTGATCAGGTTCTGGAGATTGAGCATCATCAAATCCTTCTTCAACAAAACCCCACAGTTCTTGAGACTTGAATAATATTTTCATTTTCAAGCTCCAAAAATGATAATTTATGCTTTTAAAGATAGGCAAGCGTGAAGTGGCGATTCCGGATCCGTTGTTCTGCATTATGAACAACCTTTTCACTCTCTAACCCGTGTTTCCCCTTGTGTTTGAGTGCTCTCTCTTCTCACTCAACACTTCCCTAGATATGAACCCGGATAATTAGTTAGCTCTAATGCCAAAATGTTGGATTTCAGAGGAAGAAAAAAAACAAAACTAGATGACAGAATAATGAAAGAGAATATATTTTTTCTTAATTAATATACTGACTAATACAATGTTTAAATAGTAAAAGAAACTTAACTAACATCATGTTCAATTACAGTAGTGAAATGTTGCTTAAAGTTTGGCCAAATTGACGATGTGATATGATATTGAATAGACCTTTTACTTCTTAAAACTCGATCGTTATCTTAAAAGAACCAGCTGCACTATCAATATCACCAAGCGCTCTCAAACCAAGCCTTTCTTCTGTAATAAGTGTTCAAACTTTGGACCAATCAATAGTAATAATCTTCCTATTCTTAGTGTCACCAGACCAAATAAAATTCCATATTCTACTTTCAACATCTTTAATAAACGATTTGGGCCAATAATAAACATGAAAGCTATAAACTGACATACCATGAATGATGTTTTCACCAACTGAACTCTACCAATAATGGAGAGAAGAGAAGCCTAATAAGCAACTTGTTTAGCTTTAATTTTGTCTGCATTATGCCTCAAATAAACCACTCTAGGTTTTTGTTGGAAGATATAAATGCTTACATATACAAAAGAAAGGGTGTTGGTTAAGAAACTAAGAACCTCCACAATAGCCTGTTATCTTCTTAAAGGGATAGCTCTAGCATGATTACAAGAATAAGCTGAAATAGCTAGCACCATCCCTAACTATGTTGAATTTTCGAAGGTAACAACCCTAGATAAATAGTCAAGTTATTTTGCTAGAGCCAAAGCCCTACAAAAATATGGGCAATTGGATTTTAGGAGAAGCATGCCCTAATGCTACGTTAAAACTTCGCTAGGGCTAAAATCCTTAGACAAAATAAGGGCAGGAATTTTTTTATTCAAAGTTTCGCACTACCTAAGGCTAAAGCCTTCGGAAATGTACTTTTGCATATTGAATGAGGATTAAAGTCCTTACTATATGACACGAAAGGTTAAAGCCCTCACTAATTGCTTCATAAAATTCCGTAAGGTTAAAGCCCTCACTAATTGCTTCATAAAATTCCGTAAGGTTAAAGCCCTCACCCATGCTCCTCTCTTTTTGTTACAACCTCTTCCTCCTCTTATGTTCTCTTCTCTTCTCCGTATTTCTTTTCTTTCTTCCTTCCCCATTTCTAGCTTCTTCTCATCTTCTTCCTTTGTCTACTATTTTATTCTTCTTTTCTTTTCTTCTCCTTTAATTTATGAGTACCATATTCTACATATCTTCTCCATTCTTCTTCATTTTGGAGCACTTCTTGAAAATAATTTATTTATTTATATTTTTTATTATTAATTATTCAAAATATATATTATTAATGTTATGTGTTAAATGTGATTTGTATGTTTTTTTTTGTCTATTAATTTCTTTATTATTTTTCATATCGTAAAATGTGTTTCATATGAAAATGTGTTTTTTTTTTTTAAAAATTT
>JBBPBS010000235.1:2225979-2274275 GCA_037974835.1 Cicer judaicum | reverse complement strand
TGTGCATTTTTGTAAACATATAATTATTGTTGACATTTTTTTTGGTGACATAATATTTGTGGAATTTATTGAGAAATTGTTTCAAAACTTAAAATTGGTTAGTATATTAATTGTGTTTTTAAAAAAATGTTAATTTGTATATTTGAAATATTAAAATTTTATTTTATTTTTTATTTAATATATGCGCATCACTTTATATATGTTATTTAATTTGAATTTTTATTTGTATTTTAGGAATGAATATGTTAAATTGTAATAATATTAATATACTATAATTTTAGGTCATTAATTAATTATAACAATATTAATAATGTAAAACTTAATATAAATATTTATTATATCTTATTAATCATTTTAAATAATTTAATGCTAATAAAATATAAATAATATTGCAAATTATTTTAATAAGAAGAAAATAAAAATATAACGAAATTGAAAATTTAATCAATTTTATATAAATTTAAAATAATTTATTTAATTACATAAAATGTTTAATTTAATATTTTATAGTTATTCAATTATATTTATAATAAATATATAATTTAATTTTTACCCAAATAAATTTATGTCATAGAAATTTAAAAGAATTTTTATCATAATTTTTAATAAATAAAATTAAATAATGCAATTGTTATAATATGAATTTAAAATAAATTTTTTTTTTAATTATGGAGTCATTTTTTAGGGTCTTAGTTGTGATTAATGATGTGTTACATGAGTTTAGTGAGGGCCTTAGCTCTCAGAAATTGTCGAATAGGTGAGGATAGTGACGACTATAGTCCTGGCAAAATTTTGACATGTGAATGTAGTGAGGGTTTAACGCATAGGAAAATGTTATGAAAATTTAAATTAGCAAGGGTTGTAGTCCTAGGTACGTTGTGAGAGCCTCAACCCTACGTTGTTTCCGAGGGTTTGGATCCTAGATACGATTACGTTTTATTTTTCTAAAAAAAAAAAATTGTTTTGCGAGATCTTTAGTTTAGGTACTCCTTTTTGTAAGTGTTATTGGACCCTTTGGCCCTTGAAAATTTTGTATTTTCCAAGGCTTTTTAGTATTTTCTAGGGCTTTTTGCCTTAGCTAAATCACAAAAATCTTATTGTGCGTAAATATTAAAGATAGATTAATTATTTAACTAGAAATATTGCCATAACTCTCGAAAAGCTTTCGAGATTATTAGTATTAGCCATGTTGCCCTTACAAACAATCATAAGGTCATTGGCATACATGACAACAGATGGAACATTAGATTTCCTAGGACCATTAATCAAAGACAATTGACTATCAGTAAGAAGTTTAATAATATCCCTTGTCGAACTCCTCTTTTAAAAGACAAATACCCCACAACTTTTCCATTAACCGAAATAAAGAGCTTAGTAACAAGTTTCGAAAGTAATTAATCACTAAAACCATAAGTCTGAAGATATTTTAAAAGAAAACTCCAGCCAGTAGTGTCGAAAACTTTTCTTATATCAATCTTGAGGGCCATATTACCTTTGAAGCTTCTCTGTTGCAACATATTTATTACCTTTGAAGTTAGACAAATGCAGTCACCAATTTTGACGAGGAGAAATAATAAGAGACGCAATCCTGCCAAGTACGTCAACAATAATCTTGGTAATAATTTTGAACTTAAAATTAGTCACACTACGCTAAAAATGACATTTAACAGCGCGCATTTTCCAGCGCTTCCTAAACACAAGCGCTTTTGTAAATCTATTTAAAAAAACATGGAGCCTTTTACAGCGCTTTTTATGACAAGCGCTGTAAAATAAGCGCTGTTGTAGTTCATATAACGTTTGCGCATAACGTTATAAGGATTTTACAGCGCTTGTAACAAAAGCGTTGTAAAATGAAGCGCTTTCGTGTATTATGTTACAGCGCTTTTTTCACAAGCGCTGTAAAATGCATGCGCCTTCATTTATTTTAACTACCTATTACAGCGCTTGTTTCACAAGCGCTGTAAAATACATGCGCTTCATTGAATTTTCCTACCTAATACAGCGCTTTTTTCACAAGCGCTGTAAAATGCATCTTTCAAATAATTATATACGTTGGAAACTCTCATATACGTACTGTGTCATGAATTATTCTAAACCCTAATATTATTCTAAACACAGTACGTGGGCGGCCATCTACGTTGTCTCAGGTATTTTTTAATTTGTTTTTGTCAATATTCTCTACCCTAGTTTTTTAATTCTACACATATATACACATGATCCGTTTATGTAAATTTGAAATTGTCAAAAATTGTTAAAAACTCATAACACATGATCTGTCTTGTTTTTGTCAATATTCTCTACCCTAGTTTTTTAATTCTACACATATATACACATGATCCGTTTATGTAAATTTGAAATTGTCAAAAATTGTCAAAAACTCATACCACATGATTTGTTCTGTTTTGAAATTGTTAGTTGATATTAATTTGTTTCTTTTTGAAACTTGTTGAATTGTTTTGAAAGCTTATTAGTTTTGTAACTGCATTTATATAGGTGGTATAATATGGATAGGAAATGAATGTCAACCAATCGATTGTCAAAAGAGTATGAAATTGGAGTGAAGGAGTTTGTTGAGTTTGTAGTGAAGAATGCAAAAGATCCAAATAGAGTAGTTTGTCCTTGTTTAAAATGTTGTTTTGGAAAACGTGTTAGAGAAGATGAATTAGAAGGACATCTAGTATGTAATGGAATTGATCAAAGCTACACATGTTGGATAAGACATGGTGAGAGAAAAAAAAGGAAACATTAATTTTGAGAATAGTTCGACACATGCTTCAACTGACTTCGATACAGATACATATGAGCCGGACCGAGTTGATGAGATCGCAAAAGCAGTTGAAGAAGATCTTCGAGATTGTCCTAAAATGTTTGAAAGTTTGTTGAGTGATGCACAGAAAGAATTATATAATGGTTGTACTAAATTCACAAGACTGTCGGCGATATTAAAGTTGTACAACTTAAAAGCGAGTAATGGATGGTCAGATAAAAGCTTTACAGAATTACTAACACTCATAAAAGATATGTTACCTGATGATAATGAACTTCCCAGTCGAACCTACGAGGCTAAACGGATTTTGTGTTCTATTGGCATGAGTTACGAAAGGATTCATGCGTGTCCTAATGATTGCATTTTATTTCGAAATGAATACGAACTACTTAAGGCGTGTCCGAAATGCAATGTCTCTCGATATAAGAAGAAAGAATCTACCCCAGCAAAAGTCGTGTGGTATTTTCCTATAATACCAAGATTTAGGCGCATGTATCGCAGTGAAGAAGATTCAAAACACTTGACATGGCATGTAGATGAAAGATTACGAGATGGAATGTTTCGACACCCTGCAGATTCCCCACAATGGGCAAAAATTGATCACGAGTATCCTGAATTCGGGATAGAGTCAAGAAATCTAAGACTTGCACTTTCTACTGATGGAATGAATCCACATGATCTTCAAAGCATCTCACACAGCACGTGGCCTGTGATTTTTGTAATATATAACCTACCTCCATGGTTATGTATGAAGCGTAAGTTTATGATGTTGTCTCTATAAATTTCTGGACCCAAACAACCGGGGAATGATATCAACGTATACTTGACTCCTCTAATCGAAGATTTAAAACGTATGTGGGAGACAGGTGTGGAAGTTTATGACGGGTATAAGAAAGAATGTTTCAATTTGAGGGCTATGTTGTTCGGCACAATTAATGATTTTCTAGTATATGGTAATTTATCAGGATATAGCATTAAAGGTCAGTGTGCATGTCCTATATGTGAAGAGAGTACAAATTGGATGCGGTTGAAACATTGTAAGAAGAATGTGTTTCTTGGACATCGTAGATTTTTACCTTATAGTCATCAGTATCGTGCGTGGAGAATTGCATTCAATGGAAAATCAGAGGAAGCTAAAGCTCCTTTAGCACCGACTGGATATCAAATACTTGAAAAAGTACAAGGAATGACTAATAAATTTGGCAAACCTTTTGCGAGAGAGCTAGTCAAATCTGGGTGGAAGAAAAAGTCAATTTTCTTTGAATTGCCATATTGGAAGTCATTGTATATAAGACATTTCCTTGATGTGATGCATATTGAAAAAAATGTATTTGATAGTGTTATTGGTACATTACTCAATGTTCCAGGAAAGTCTAAAGATGGCATCAACGCAAGATTGGACTTGGTCGATATGGGAATAAGAAATGAATTGGCTCCAGTAAAGAAAGGAAATCGCACATATCTACCTCCAGCCGCTCATACTCTATCTAGAAAGGAAAAAATTGTTTTATGTAAATTTCTACACGAAGTTAAAGTTCCAGAAGGATACTCTTCGAACATTAAAAATTTGGTTTGTATGAAAGACCTCAAGTTAAAAGGTTTGAAGACCCATGATTCTCATATTCTAATGGAGCATTTGCTACCAATAGGTATACGTTCCATTTTACCTGAAAAAGTTCGACTAGCCTTAACTAGATTATGTTTCTTCTTCAGGGAAATTTGTAGTAAAGTGATCGACCCTCAGAAATTACCGACATTGCAGAGGGAAATTGTTGTTACTTTGTGTGAGCTTGAAATGTATTTCCCACCATCGTTTTTTGATATAATGGTTCACCTTACTGTTCATCTAGTTAAGGAGACACAACTTTGTGGGCCAGCTTATATGAGATGGATGTATCCGATAGAACGATATATGAAAATATTAAAAGGGTACGTAAAAAGTAGAAGTCGACCAGAAGGTTGTATTGCTGAACGATACATTGTTGAAGAGGCTGCTGAATTTTGTACTGAATATTTGTCCAATGTTGAATCCATAGGGCTTCCCAAGTCTCGTCATTCGGGAAGAATATCAGGAGAAGGGATAATTGGAAGGAGACTGCTGACTATATCAAGGACAGAATGGGAGCAGGCACAATTGTATGTTCTGCACAATGATGATGAGGTTCAACCGTATGTTACAATACACATGGATCAGTTATCTTGTTTGAACATGAATAGGAATCAAAATTGGATAACTCGAGAGCACAATCGAAGTTTTATAACATGGTTAAAAAATCACATAAAGTAAAAATTTGATATAAACCCCGGATCAATTTCACAGAGATTGAGGTGGCTAGCAAATGGTCCGAGCTTACATGTCTTTTCTTACACCGGTTATGTTATTAACGGCTACACATTTTATACCAAAGAACAAGATAATCAGACCACTATGCAAAATAGTGGAGTCACTCTCGTAGCTGAAGCGATGCATGTCTCCAGTGCAAAAGACAAAAACTCAATATATGCAAATCTATCATATTTTGGGGTTATCGAGCGCATATGGGAGTTAGACTACAACAATCACTCCGAAGTAAAGACTATGCTCGACACGTAAGTAATATTCATTTATTTCTTACATATATATATAATGTGTTTGTTCATGCTATAATAATCACATTTATTCATTCGATAGTGCCTTAAAAGTTTATCGAGCTCAAAGAGGTGCTATAGTATCGAAGCAAAAGTCTAATAACATTACATGGATCCCAATAAAGTGCCCTCGTCAAACAAACAACATCGACTGTGGGTACTACGTATTGAGATTCATGAAGGAGATTGTTGTCAAGAATAAAACTATTATCCCAAAAACGGTACGGTATTTTCATTAAATGTTTCCATATATAAATTATCTATATATTTGATACTAACTTAATATAATATGTTCAATTTTTATATTGCAGTGGTTTGACAATTCCAGTCCATCATATTCTGAGCAAGATCTGATGGAATTAAAGGAAGAATGGTGTCAATATGTGCTTGAAATGAAAATTATTTGATTTTCTAGGAAATAGCATGCTGCTGGGCAAGGGATCTGAATGTTATATGGTAGCTAGTGCATATTATGTATATTTTTTTAGTTATTATATGTATATGATCATAGGACAATGTATAAACATGCATATGAATATGTTGTAAATTAGGTTCAATGTATATGTAGTTATTTATGTTGAAAAATACTGTGTTACATGGTAATATATACAGGTTACATATTGTGTGAACTGCTTGTGAATTTTTTATAGTAAATTACTGATTCTGGTTACAGGGTAATATATGTTGTCAATTAGGTTGTGTTTTGTTATCTGATTCAAAATTATTTTGGATAAAAGGATAAAAGACAGCGCTTTATAAAAAAAATGCCATAAAAAGCTAAAAAGCGCTTTTCAAATATATATAGGGCATAAAAAAAAAATACACCTTTTACAGCGCTTTTTGCAAAAGCGCTGTAAAATGTGCATTGGGTGTACCTTTTTACAAAAAAGCGCTGTAAAAGGTACACCAAAATATGAATTATGGGTGTACCTATTACAGCGCTTTTTTGTAAAAAGCGCTGTAAAAAGGTACACCAAAAATTTTCATTATGGGTGTGCCTATTACAGCGCTTTTTAGAAAAAGCGCTGTAAGAAGGTACACCAAAAATATGAATTATGGGTATGCCTATTACAGCACTTTTTACATTAAAGCGCTGTAAAAGGTACACCAAAAATTTTCATTATGGGTATGCCTATTACAGCGCTTTTTACAAAGAAGCGCTGTAGTAGGTGCATAACAAGCGCGCGTTATATTTACATGATTTATAGCGCTTTTTAACAAGCGCTGTTGTAGCTTTTACAGCGCTCGATTCCACAACGCTTTTTTTTGAAAAAGCGCTGTAAAAGGCTTAAAAAAAGCGCTGTCAAAGGCTATTTTTGGCGTAGTGTCAGTACAATGGGATAGAACTGGTCTAATTTTTTGCTGCTGGATTATTAGCATAAAGTTGGTAACAGCCAACCTGTCACCAAGAACTCATTACAAACATCACCCTGGATAAATCATTAAAAAATTATAAATATTTTCTTAATGAAATAGGATTTAAGATAATTAATTTGATTTTAAAACTATTTTAGAATATATGTGGATAAATTTTGTGACTAATTTTAGTTATAGGAAAGTTTTTTATGATACACTAATTTTGTATTTATTTGACTAAATAAGAGATATTTGACTAATAGTATTTTATTGTAAATGATTTAAAGAATAAGATTTTATGTGACTCTACATGTATATGTGTATTTGCAGTTAATCTGATATTTGCTGGTATGTTTGACCGATGTTAAGTGTACACATAATATATTTAATTATTTATAAACATATTTCATTTTAAATATTTATTTTACAGATAATTATCTTGATATATTAGTAGAGTTAATATTGATTTTCTTTATTTTTATATAGTTGCACATATTTATTTTTAATTATTAAGTAATATAAATTGTTGATGTTATCATTTCGACTATTTTATAAAGATGATTTATTTTTAAGTGATTATTTTGAAAGATGTTATAGTAATAATCATAGTTATTATTTTGAAATACTAAAAAAACGAATTTTGGATCAGACGACTATTTACACCCTTATTTTCTACTTATGCATATTAATTTGGGCTATTACTGGTTGAACTTTTTCTTTTCCACAATTGTGAGTTGTTCATTCCACTCCAATTTCTGCTTCAGACTGGACTCCCATGAGTTGGGCCTTACAGACTATTTTACTTCTACACCTGTACATCTGTCTTCTACACCCATCAATCTGAAATTAAAAGCAAAAAGAACAAACAACAGCGCACCATGAACAACACGCATAACACCTCTTCTCTCAAATTTGTCCCATCAATTCCTTGCCATTTTTAAACGACCCCAACCACTATGCCACACAAAATTGACCACTGAATCCATTTTTTACATCAATTTTATCAGTCGTGACTCCGTTTAATCAAAACCATTTTTTTTGGATTCCTCTCGTCGAAACCTTCAAGAAGCACTACTCATTTGTATTTTTCGGTGAAGTTAACGTTTGACCATTCCCGCGCTCCGACAAGTTGGTGAGACTTTTTATGCACTTTTTAATCATCATTTTGACTCCAATTTTGTTCCTATAATTATTACTAATTATTTAACATTTATTATTACGCTCCGCAAGTCACGTCTCGACAATTTTTTGAACTCGTCGTTTATTCGGATCCGCTCGCCGTACGTTGACGATATGTAGTTGTTGTTGAAAATTTTAATTGATTTTTGTGTTTGAGAAAAGAGTGTTTGAATTCATGAGTAAAATATAATGTGATATAAACGGGAAAACCATATTTCCCAACGATTCATCTGGGGTTCGCTACGTACGGTAGTAGCCCATTGAGTGATAAATTGATTGATGTAAAAATATGGAAATTGTGAGACTAAAATATGGAATAGAAATATTTATAAGGTGTTGATTCATTTAAGTTCGTTAAATGCATGGTAACTGATATTATTGTGATATTTGATTTCAAATGAAATTGATGCATATGTTTGATTAGACGAATTTATGTGATATGATATAAAAATATGGATGCATGGTATGATATATGTTTGCAGGATGATAATGATGATTTTTTATCGATGATCGTGGTGTTATAAAATAGTGATGAATTTGTATGACGATTATGATTATGTATGATTAGTGATGTTATATAATTGTGATTAGTTTATATGATGATTATGATTATGTATAAGTAATGGTGTTATAAAATTGTGATGAGAATATTGAAGTACCCCATAATTGATGAAATAATGATGATTTATAAAGATGATGCTCGTAATTGAGTAGTCTAAGCTAACGAGGGGAGAAAATAAATATTGACATCTCATGATCTTTCTTACCCTGTCTTGTACTGGATAAGTTTTTCCAAGAGAACGCATTTCGTTCACCGTGGTTGTGAATCTTAAGTACATTTCATCGATTGTTTCTCCTTCATTTATTTCAAATAATTCGAACTTTCGAATACCAATGTCAATTCTTGTTTCTTAAACATGACTTGTTCCTTCATGGTGAATCTACAGTGTGTCCTATACTTTCTTTGCAGTATCACATTCATCTACTCTTTCACTTTCTTCCCTGCTTAAAGCACATAATAAAAATAATTGAGCTTTTGAGTTTAGAAGTACCTTAGATTTTTCATTTGATGTCTAATCTACTTCTTTCTTTTCAGCAGATGTTGCATCCGTTTTGATGTATTATTGGTATGAAGTATCCATATGAGATGATTCGCCACATACTAGTCTCTTGTGATTTTAAGAACAATTGCATTTTGCTTTTCCAAAAATAATAATCTGAGCCATCAAAGTGGGGTGGTCTATTTGATGAACCACATCTAGCAATGTATTTAGCTTTTGACATTATCTTCCTAAATCTTTTGCTCTAACACTTTTTGGGTGTTTATTCCTTAGAGACTGGCTCTAATACCAATTGAAATAACAATGTCAATTATAAGGAAAGAGGGTTTGAATTATAATTGCCCTTTTTAAAAATTCCTTTTAAAAATTGAAAGTTTTAACTCAAGATTGCTCTTGGTTATAAACGAAGAACGTTCTTGGTTAGTGGAAAAACAACAATATCAATTTATTAATATAAATAATGAATGCAAGACAAATAATAAGTGTTTCACCCAACACGGGTTACGTCCCACACAAATGTGAGATTTTCCACTAAGTGCTTCAAAGCAAGATCGTTATTGGTTTTCACATAGTTTCCACATATCAGTCTTGATCTATTACAAGGTTCTACCTTTCTACCTATAAATGATTTCCAAAGGTTACCTTAAACTATTTCAGAAACGATTTTACAAACTACCTTTTAATCATAAAAGGATTTCAACTACTCAAGTTATGTTAACAAGTATAGCCTTGAGTTACCAAGTCATGATTTTGAGAATGTTAGAATATGGATATTGCTCAACTCTTGTTTGAGAAATAGATTATATATATTAGAAGTCAGTAATCATTGATAGCGTTTCAGCAAGTATACCGAATCGTTGCAAGTAATAATTAAAACTTTAGTACCGAGTATCGAACTCAATGATTGCGTTTTACTGTTGAATTATATATAATTACTAAAACTAAATAAAACACTTCTGAATTGACTGAAATAATATTTAAAATTAACAACAGTAGTAAAATTGATCATTTATAATTTGAAAAATGTTAGGGATGAGTTTCACTTTGAATCCTACCTTGGTGTCTAATTTGATCCTAGTTACTGAATTCCTTTATTGAATTATTACTGAATTATTTTTATTATTCTTGCCCTAATGTTTTAGTGATATAACCTTTAATTCCAAAGTAACCCCTTATTCCTTAGTGTGAATTTAAGATTAGAATTAAGTCTTACTATACACGAATTCTCTTACTAAGGATTTGCTCGCTATGGTGACAAAATTGGTCCCATCCTCTGGCAGCAATCATCGTCTGGATGTCAACAAATTCATTGGCTTCCAACTTAAAATTCTTCTCACCCACAAACTTCTTTACTGTGGAGAGTTTGGCATGATACTCTTGCATAGCCATGGTCTTGAATAAGAATGTATCTTGTGATTGGGAGGAAGATGATTACGTTGGGTTGCGATTAGGTCCTGCAAAACAGTTAAGCACATCCAGGATTCAAAACATTCAAGGTTTGCGATGATTATGTTGGGCATAGCTCCCCTTGACAAAATAACCACTGCAATTTCCCTAAATATATCCAACAAAATTTCGAATGGTAACAATGCACATAGATTGGTTGTTTCATTTTCTCAAACAATTGAAGTGCAATACATATTTTGTGGTAATTAGGATTCAAAAGTGTTTGTGTCATTTTATAAAAACAGGTGGAGTGCAAAGCATAAAATACATGAACAATCCACAACCATAAGGGACAATTTCCAATACTGACACACAATCGATTTCAGACAACCAACATGCGTCTATGAACAATCTCTAATACTAACACAATTTTGAATTCAAATAATCCACATGCATCATTGAACAATCTCTATTATTAGCACAAATTTGAATTTATGTAACCCACATGCATCAATAAATAAGAAGGAGTTGATAATAATTTGAGAAAACTTACTTGATGATAGAAGAATGTTTGATAGGTGAGAAAAACTTACCTCTATTGAACTTAGTACAAGACTTGGGGTAGTAATAGAGATGAGTGTATCAGTCAATTCTTATGGGAGGGGACAGTTGTGTGAGGGAAGGTTTGTGTGATAACAAGGGTTTTAAAACCTAGCATTGAGCAAATTGGGCAGAATGCGCTTCAAGTGCATGGGATGCGCCTCAAGCGTGCGCTGTTGGTGATAGAAAATTCACTTCAAGCGATGATTCATGCGCTTCAGGTGCACGCAACAAGTGACATAACTGGTGTAATGCGCTTCAAGCGCAGATTCATGTGCTTCAGGCGCGCACGACCAGTGATAGAACTAGTGAAATTCTCTTTAAGCGTGGATTCATGTGCTTCAGGCGCGCACGACCAGTGATAGAACTAGTGATATTCTCTTTAAGCGCGGATTCATGCACTAAAGACGCGCGCGACTAGTGACAGAACTGGTGAAATGCGCGTCAACCACAGATTCATGCCCTTCAAGCGCACGCGACTAGTGTCCAATTGCCTCGAATGCATGCCATGGCCTAAAATTTCGAGTGTTTCTCGAATTCAAAGGAGTCGCCATCAAAATTTATTTTAAAAATAGGGAAAATATTGGGAAACCCTTAAAAATAGAAAAAAAAATATTAAATGGTCTTTGAAATCAGATTTTGAGTTCGGGAGTCGATTATGAGTAAGAAAGGTATTAAATAATGAGTCGAAAATAATATTAAATAATGTCAACTAATACTTATTAAGAAATAATAATTACATAAAGAAAATAAAAATTAAAAACAAACAAATATAGAAAAACTTCTAAAATTTCAGGAATTCTCGAATTCAATGGAGTTGCCACCAAAATCTATTCTAAAAATAGGGAAAATATTGAAAAACCCATAAAAATAGAAAAAAAAAAAAAAAGGTCTTTGAAACAAGATTTTGAGTTCAGGAGTCGATTATGCGTAGGAAAGGTATTAACACCCTAAGACATCCGTTAAAATATAGTTACCTATAATTAGTTGTGCAGAATTATATCAACTTAAATATATTTATTTCTCTTCATTAATAAATATGAATTGAAATTATTTTTATAAATGTGCTTTTTTTGAGATAAAAGTGTGTTTAAAAAGCGTGGAGTTTTTTTTTTATTAGTGTCTTTGACAAGAGTATGATATTATTCCTACATATCTACTGGTGCTATGGAGAAATCAAAGCTACGTAATTCTTGGTGAAAATTCGGTTGTGGTAATTGTTTTTAAAGAAAATGCGTGTTGTTATTGATAAAAGGTTATTTTGACAAAAAATGAGTTTGTTTGATTTGAATACCTATTAAAAAAATACGAGTTTTAAGACTATCAAGTTGTACAACTTGTGTCTTAAAAAGAACTTGAAGACTAAAAAGATGTCACATGTAGTTAACCCATTTATAAATTGTTGTATTATTTTTGATATTAAAATGAGCTTTTAAATCCCCAAGTTGTACAACTTGTGTCGTAAATGTTCAAAGATTAAAAATATATCACATCTAATCAACCACTATAAAATAATTTTTTTATATAATTATTAAAAAAATATGAATTTTAAAAACTGTCAAGTTATAACATAAATAGAAGCAATATTTTATTTATTTATTTTGGAAGAAAACAAAAAATAAATAAATGAATAAACAAGATTCAATGAAATAAGAGTTTAACCATCATTTAAAAAACAAGTCATGTTTCATAACAATAATGCAAGGCAATCAAAAGCTATCCGACATCAAAGTAACCCAAGCTTATTAAATCCTAAGGGTATTTGGTTTCACACAGTGCATCATCGAGAAATCATTTAAGCACATAAGTCTTACTTCAAAACTCAGTTTTCAATCAAATCCTAAACCTACAAGGCAGATTTCAACTCATTTGTCAGTAAAATCCTAAACCAAGACAAGGTTTTTTAAAGCAAAATTTCAGTACATCTTAAAATAAATTTTCAAATACAAAACTCAAATTTTAGTATAAAAAAAATCTCATTTTTAATATAAGCTTGATACAATGATGACAATAAAAAGATAGAAAGCATAACAACAAACATGAAAGTGATGCACATATTTGCAGTATGCCGCGAAGGAGAAGGCGAAAATTGGTGTACGACGGTGTTGTGGTGGTTAGCGGTGGTTATCGGTGGAACTTGAAAACGATAATGACCTCTGTGTACCTTTGTTTTTCGTTTTCTATTTTTGTTTTTCTTTTTTAAATTTCTCTTTTCTTTCCTTCTCTATCTGCTCTTTTTATACTTCCTTTCCCTTATATGTTGATTGTTTCTTTTGAAAAATAAAACTATCTCCCCCTTTTATTCAAAATTGATTTTTACCTTAATTTATAGACTACAAGGTTTAATCGATGTGTCTACAAGATAAATTGATGTCTTGATGTTATATTATTTTGGAAGAAATATTGGAAATTCATAGATGAAAATGGAAAAGGGGAACTTACCTTTTTGATTGAGTGTACCACTAACAAAAATAATAACCTTATTAAGCTTCAATTAGGTGCAGAAAGTATTTGAATTGGTTTGTTTGAAATATTTTGAGGTGTTTCAAAGTAATAAGATGGAGGAAGTGTTTGGTGCTTTGCATTAGACAAAGGAAATATTCTTGCATGTTAGAAGCAATAAACGTGTAAACAATATTTTGTTTGTTTTATGTTGGTTTTTTTTTAAATTTATTTTATTTTTTTAAAAAATGTAATGAGAATATTTATGATTTTATAATAATACTTATAAAATATTTATTAAACATATTATTACTTATTTGTTTGAATTACTTTTAATTAGTCGGACAAAATTGAGATACTACAATGCGCTTCAAGCACCAAGGCCTCCCTTTAGGCACAAATGATGCGAATCCAAACAGCAAAAGCAATCCCTAACACATCTTTTTGATTCCTTGTTCATACCAAACATTAAGAACTAATACAATTAGCAATTGATAACTAAAAATGAAACTAAATGAATTAAAATGAAATTGAAATCCAAAAATATCGTGCAAAGGATACCAAATTGAGTTACCTCCCAAGAAGTGCTCGTTTAGTGTCTTGAGCTTGACATTCCCTTCTTCAAATGGTGATCAGATTGATGGACTCCATCCAAAGTTTTGACTCTCCCCCTAAGTAGGGTTTGAGTCTTTTTCCATTCACCTTGAAGTTCTAGTTTGAGTGTGTCTCTTTCAACTCCAATAGAGCATATGGAAATACCTTGATGATTTTGAAAGGGTCCCGACCATCATGTCTTTAGTTTTCTTGGAAACAACTTCAATCTTGAGTTGAAGAGAAGAACTAGTTCTCCTTCTTGGAACTCCTTGAATTTAATTATTTAATGTCATGCCACTTCTTGGTTTTTTCTTTATATATCTTGGTGTTTTCGTATGCAGAATTTCGGAACTCCTCTAACTCGTGAAGCTAAAGAATTCTCGATTCGCCTGCCTTGACCTAGTTAAAATTCAAGTACTTCGTCGCCCAATATGCTCGATGCTCTAGTTCAAGAGGCAAATGACGAGCTTTACCATACACTATTTGATACAACGACATACCCATGGGTTTTGAAAGCTGTTCAGTTGTCCCAAAGTGTGTCATCAAGTTTCGTTGACCAATCTTTTCTTGATGCATTCATTGTTTTTTCATTATGGATACTTCAACTTGCCCAATAGTTTGTAGGTGATTTGGGGTTGCCAACCTATGACACACATTATATTTCCTTAGAAATTATTCAAATTTCTGGTTTAGAAAGTGAGTGCCCTCGTCACTAATCAAAGCTCGAGGCACGCCAAAACGCCCAAATATGTTCTTCTTGAGAAATGTGATGACATGTTGTGAATCATTGGTTGGTGTAGCAACTGCTTCAACCCACTTTGAGACATAATCCACCGCCACCAAAATATAACTTTTGCATATGAGGATGGGAATGGACCCATGAAGTCAATACCCCCACACATCAAACACTTCTACTTCTAATACAGGATTTTGAGACTATCATCCCATTTTGAAATGTTACTGGTGCGCTGGCATCAATTGCACTTCTTCACATAATTCAATGCATCTTTAAACAATGAAGGCTAGAATAGTCCAAATTGGAGAACTTTTGCTACAATTCGATCCCCACTAAAATCAGCCTCATAATCAGAGTCGTGGTAGTGCCACAAGACTTTTTCTTGCTCCTCCTTAGGCACACACCTTCGCAACAACCCATCCACTCCTCTTTTGTATATAAAGGGTTCATCCTATACATAGAATTTGGCATCATGGATAAATTTCTTTTGTTGTTGGTATGTGAACTCAAATCAAATTTCATAACCTATTGTGAAATTAGCAAAGTCCGCAAACCAAGGTGCCTTGGTAATTGCAAAGATGTGCTCATTGGCGAACTGGTCTGGTATTGGTCTAGTGTTATCATCCTCCTCCACTTTCTCCAATCGAGATAGGTGCCCGGCTATAGTGTTCTCTGATCCCTTCTTATATTGGATCTCAATGTCGAACTCTTGTAGTAATAGAATCCACTTGAGTAGCCTTGGCTTTGATTCTGGCTTAGCAAAAAATACCTTAAGGCAACATGATCAGTGTAAATAATAACTTTTAATTGTAATAAATAGGATAGAAATTTATCAAAAACGTGAACTACAGCTAATAATTCTTTTTCATTTGTGGCATAATTATGTTGTGCCTAATTCAAAACATGAGAAGCGTAGTAGATTACATGCAACAACGTATCCTTTCTTTGTCCTAGGACTGCCCCGATAGCATTATCACTAGCATCACACATGATTTCAAAAGGTAGTGATCGGTCAGGTGCAATGCTAATGGGGGCATTTATCAACTTATTTTTCAAATTGTTAAAAGCATTCAAACAATCCTCATTGAATTCGAAAGGTGTCTTTCACAAGTTGGTTTGTAAGCGGTTTTGAAATTTTTAAAAAGTATTTTATAATTCTCCTATAAAATCTAGCATCGCTTAAAAAACTTATAATATATTTTTCATTGGTAGGAGGGGGAAGTTTTTCAATAAATTCAACTTTGGCCTTGTCAACCTTGATCCCCTTGTAGGAGATTTGGTGGCCTAACAGAATTCTCTCTCTTACCATAAAATGACATTTTTCCCAATTTAGGACCAAGTTAGAATTTTCACACCTTTCTAATACAAGAGATAGATTTGTCAAACGATGAACCAAAGACAGAAAAGTCATCCGTAAATACTTCAATATGTTTCTCAATCATATTAGAGAATATAGACATCATGAACCTTTGAAAAGTGGCAAGAGCATTACACAACCCAAATGACCACTACAAGAAAAACCCTATTTTGTGGCCAACTTTATAAATATTTTGTGGCCGAATAAAATTCTCACAAATTAGTGACCGAAAAAGCCCTCACAAAGGCCAAAAGTTGAAATTGGTCTTTTTTTGTGGCTGAAAAAGCCCTCACAAATTTTTAAATATTGCACTGAATTTTGTGGCTGCCTAAGCCCTCACAAAATCACAACATTGTGATTTTGTGAGGGCTTAGGCAGCCACAAAATCCAGTTAAATATTTAAGGATTTTGTGAGGGCTTTTACAGCTACAAAAAATGAATTTTGTGAGGGTCAAATCCGTCACAAAGGAGTGACGTGACTAGCGAGTTTGTGACGGCATAAGCCGTCACAAAGGATTGTGCACGTGGCGTTTGTGGATGCAAAGGCCGCCACAAAGGACGCCTAAATCCAGCTTGATTTTGTTGCTGCTTAGGCCGTCACAAATGGCATTAAAGCTGGATTTTGTGGCTGCTTTGGCCGCCACAAATGCCCAAGGTGACCCTATATATATATATTTCTCCCCTCCTCCTTCATTTTTTCACATTCGACTTCTCTCTAAAACTTCATTCTAACTATTCTCTCCTCCTTCTCTTTACACAAAATTACTCTTCTTCATTTAAATTTTGTAAGTATAAATTATAATTTATTTATAATTTACATTAATTTAAATTAATGTTTAATTATAATTATAATTATTAATTTAAATATTTAAATATTTTATTATTATTAATTTAAATATTTTATTATTCATATTTTATTATTTAAATTAATCTTTAATTTAATTATTAATCTTTATTTTTGATTTAAATATTTTATTTTAAATTTTTAATTATATTAAGATTAGTTTATTATATATTAAATTTAATTTATAATTACATTATATTTTATATTTAATTTTAATTTAATTATAATTTAAATTTTAATAATTATAATTATATTAATTTATTATATATAATATTATAATAAATTATCAATTATGAATTTAAAAATTAATTTATTATTTTTTAATTACGTTGGCATTTGTGGCGGCCAAAAGCCCTCACAAATGTCTAGTCAGCAAATTCATAAGTCATTTGTGGCAGCCAAAAGCCCTCACAAAGGTCCAGTCAGCAAATTCAGCATCCCTTTGTGGCGGCCAAAAGCCCTCACAAAGGTCCAACCAGGCAAATTCAGCCTGTCCTTTGTGGCGGCCTATGTCCTCACAAAGGCAGACTTTTGTGGCTGCAAAAGTCCTCACAAATGTCTGTCCTTTGTGGCTGCAAAAGTCCTCACAAATGCATGTCCTTTGTGGCTGCAAAAGCCCTCACAAATGCCAACCTGTTTCATGCCCTTTGTGGCTGCAAAAGCCCTCACAAAATCCACTTTTGTGGCTGTTTTTTTCCCTTTGTGAGGGCTTTTGGCCCTCACAAAATTCATGTTTTCTTGTAGTGGACATCCGTCGATAAGCAAACACCCCATACAGACATGTAAATGCACTTTTCTCTTGATCCTCGGGGGCTACAACTATCTAATTGTACCTTGAGTAGCCATCTAAAAAGCAGTAATACTCATGTCCAGCTAGTCGCTCAAGCATCTGGTCAATGAAAGGGAGCGGGAAATGATCCTTTTGTGTAACACTATTTAATCTTCTATAATCAATAAAATTCTACACCCTGTAACTGTTCTTGTAGGAATTAGCTTGTTCTTTTCATTTGTGATAACGGTTGTTCCCCCCTTTTTTGGTGACCATTTCCTTTGAGTGGATTGAAGTCGAAGTACTTCCACCCAGTTTGGCTTTAGGTGGTACTTGTTCACTTACCTTGTCACTACATTGACATTATTTCATGGATTCAGAATTGTGCCACTAGGCAAATTTCTAGGCGATCTTTGGGCCATTTGTTAAGAAAGTTGACCCAGTTGGGTCTCCAGATTCTTTATTGATGTAGAGTGAGTTTTCTGAATGGCTCTTGACTCTTCAATAAAAGAAATTGAGCTTGCTACTAATTTCTCAATAGCACTCTCCCAAGCAGCTTTTCGAGATGGGGCTTGATTTACTTGAGCTCCTTGTTGATCTCTCCAAGAAAAATATGGATGATTTCTCCAACCAGGATTGTATGTACTATAGTAGTGATTATCCTACTTCCCATTGTTACCCATAAAGTTCACCTCTTCTAGTTCTTTTCGATGATCTTCCTCTAGTGCTTCACAAGCTCCATTTTTATATGCTCCCCCATAAAAGTCAACCAATATGTTTCAATAATTTGACAGGGGCCACTTGGGGTTGTATATTTAGGGATGTCATCTCCTTCTTTATCTCAGCGGTGATAACATCTTCTATCTGTTTTGAGAGTAACCTGCCTGGAGCCAACCCGACATCCATAACATTCAATTCCAATATACCACTTGTTGACCCACCACCTTTGTCATACAACACCATTTGTTCATTTGATGTCATGATCTCAATAATTTTGCGTGCTTCTGATGCAGTCTTGTAATTCAAAGAACCCCCTGTTGTAGCATCCAACATAATTCTAGTGCTACGCCTCAATATTTGCATCTGGGCAGTTTCATCATAAGCATGATTGGGGGAAAGTGTTGTTCTAAGAACTTATCTTCAAAGAAGTTTGTGGGGTCTCTATTGGTGTCTTCGTCATGTTTACTGAAAAAATGAATCTTCTTCAACTCTCGGAATAGTGAGGCGCTCACTTCAAACTAGTTAATTGTAACCGGTTGGTTATGCATGGCCAACCGAGCACAGTTCCTATTTCGATTCCTATAATCGTCGAGGGTACGTTCAGGTGGTGATCCATCATCCATTTCTGCAAATATGAAGACATCCCCCAAATCCTCTTCTTCCTCTACTAATTGTCTTTCCCTTTGTCTCCTTTCTCGAACCTCTGTTCGATTTGCTTTCGTCGTTTTTTCGATTTCTGGATCGTTGCAAGTAATAATTAAAATGGTAGTACCACGTATCGAACTCAAGGATTACGTTTTCCTATTGAATTATATTTAATTACTAAAATTGAATAAAAAGTTTCTGAATTGATTGAAATAATATTTAAAATTAACAACAGTAATAAAATTGATCCTTTATACTATGAAAAAAGTCAGGGATGAGTTTTACTTTGAATCCAACCTTTGTGTCTAATTTGATCCTAGTTACTAAATTCTTTAATTGAATTATTACCGAATTATCTTTATTATTCTTGCCCTAGTGTCTTAGTGACAGAACCTTTAATTCTAAGGTAACCCCTAATTCTTTATTGAATTTAAGATTAGAATTAAGTCTTACCGTACATGAATTCTCTTGGTAAACCATTTCCTTTGCAACTAATTTAATTGGTTTCATGACCTGCATTTATCCCTAGACTACAAATTCATGAATTTCGTAAAGTCCACTTCCATTTCAAAATATGAATCATAGAACATTTTAATGTTGATCAAGAAATAAAAAGCATTAAGCATAGAGATGAGAAAAATAATTCAATAAAATAATTCATATAACTAGAAATCAAATAAAAAAAAATAAGGGTTTCATTTTGTTACATTTATCCCTAACAAATAGGGTTTAGTTACTCATGACAGAAATAGAAAAGATAGAGATTAGATAAGAATTACAAGAAAGATTCATGAATGATTCTTGATAAAACTGGTCCAATGGCGTTAGAAACGGTCATCTTTGAGTTTCTATACTAGACACAAGTCTCCCAACTTCCCAATAGTAAAAAGGATGCCTAGAAAATGAAAAACGTTTTAGAAATTTTTGGCCTTTTTTGAGTTCGAATTTGGCTCCAGTGTCTGCATGAAATTTGTAGCTATGAATCATAGATTTCATTTGCACTTGGATTGATTCCAATTGGAAATCTACAACTCCAGATATGGATGAAATACTCCACATAGATCATGTTGGTTTCTCACCAAAATTCAACACTTCACTAAAATAAAGTAACGACATAAAAGTACGGAAAAATCTCTACTTAAACAAGGAAATAAGAACATAAACATTCCATTAAATCAAAGAACTAAAATCAACAAAATATATCAAATAACTCCTTAATTTAACGAAAGGTTAAAGATAAATAAGATTAAAATCAATGAAAAATATGCATATGATGAAGAGTCATCAATACTGATTCTAATATCAATCTAAGAAATGGAACTAGAACTTAGAATAATTTAAGAAGCTCGAGTATGATTGAATGAGTGATGTTTTGCTTGGTACTTTTAGTTATAAATTTGTTCTTCAATGTGAAGCTGTATTTATAGGCTTCAATGATAGCTTATGACAACTCATTTAACCATCGGAAGTAGGCCAACTGTCATGAGTAAGTGAATGCATAAAATCAGCCAAAAAGTAGGATCGTTCATGCTGAAACTAGGAATGTTCTTGAGATCCAGGAACGTTCTTAGAATTAGTTTGAGATGAACTAACTTGTAATTATGATCCTATCAATTGTCTGAAATGATTACTAGCTTTGATTCACGTGTGCAGGTCTATTTGAACATACAACAATAGTGTCCTTTACAACCTATTACTTGTACTTGCATTTGCTTAACTTGGAGAATGATCTTGCTTTATGCGTTATATGTAGCGAGATGTTGAGTCCTCGAATTCAAGAATGATTCTTGTTTAGATTGATCCTCTTATATTTCTGAAGAAGATATGGAATGGATAACACTTCCTGGATGTAATCTTTTACATAGAAATATGATCATTCTTATTTATGGCAGATGTGGAGAACGTTCTTCGTTTTCAAGAATTCTATCAAAAACATTCTTCGTTTTGCAGATTTTGCTTTCTCGATTTTAATATGATTTGCTATGTAATGCTTTGTACCTATCTTATTTTAACACGCTTCAATACAAATGTTAAATACGAAAACACTTTAGAATTATAATTAGAAGTCTTAATTAACTTTTTGTTTAATTATCATTAAAACATTAATTTAGGATTTTGTCTCAACAATTACACCCTTATTGATGCCTTAGACTTGACTATCCTGTGTTGGGCCTTACAACTTTTCTCTTGTTCATGTACATCTGCTATCTAAACCCCTCCTTTTGTAATTAAGAAAATAAAAAAACAAAAATCAGACTAATGGCAGCCAAATCGCATCAAACCCTTTTTATCTCAAATTCACTTCCACCAATCCTTTTCCAATTTGTTTCTTTCCTTGAGCGAACTGTTTTTGGCCGATTCCGATTACCACGCTTGTTGTCTCAAAAATATGGTTTCGTTTTGTAGATTCCTCTCGTTGAAACCTTCAAGAAGCACTACTCATTTTTATTTTTTGGTGAATTAAATGTTAAATACGAAAACACTTTAGAATCATAATTAGAAGTCTTAATTAACTTTTTGTTTAATTATCATTAAAACATTAATTTAGGATTTTGTCTCAACAATTACACCCTTATTGATGCCTTAGACTTGACTATCCTGTGTTGGGCCTTACAACTTTTCTCTTGTTCATGTACATCTGCTATCTAAACCCCTCCTTTTGTAATTAAGAAAATAAAAAAACAAAAATCAGACTAATGGCAGCCAAATCGCATCAAACCCTTTTTATCTCAAATTCACTTCCACCAATCCTTTTCCAATTTGTTTCTTTCCTTGAGCGAACTGTTTTTGGCCGATTCCGATTACCACGCTTGTTGTCTCAAAAATATGGTTTCGTTTTGTAGATTCCTCTCGTTGAAACCTTCAAGAAGCACTACTCATTTTTATTTTTTGGTGAATTGACGTCAGACCATTTTGGCAGTTTTTCTCGTCTTTTTTACTCCAATTTTACTCCTAAATTATTATTAATTAATTAATATTTTTTTTCTCCGCATAATTTATCAATCGTGTCTCAGTGATTTTGTGAACTCACCATTTATTCAGATTCAATCGTTGTACGTTGTCGGTCTGCAGTTGTGGTTGAAAACTTCTATTGATTTATGTGTTTGAGAAAACATTTAAATAAGGTAAGTGATGAGAGAGTGTTTGAATTCATGAGTATAATATTTTGTGAGATGAACGGGAAAACTATATTTCCCAATGATTCATATGGGGCTTACTATGTCCGAAAGCAGCACTTTCAGGGATAAATTAATTAATGTGCAAATATGAAAATTTTAAGATTAAAATATAGAATATAAATATTTGTAAGGTGTTGATTGATTTAATTTTTTTAAATGTTTGGTATTTGATATTATTGTTATATTGGGTGTTGAATGAATTGTATGTATATGTTTGATTAGACGAGTTTATGTGATGATGATGATGTATGACTAATAATTGTGATGCTATAAATTTGTGATGGGTTTATATGATGATAATGATATGTGATTAATGATAGTGATATTATAAATTTTTGATGAGAATATTGAAGTAACCCATAGTTGATGATATAATGGCGATTCTAATTTTTGTTTGAGATGACGGTCTTAATGGAGTATCATAGGCAAACCAGGGGAGAAAATAAATATTGAGGATTTGTAAAGTGGAGATTATTTTTTCATCATATAGGTAGGACCTAACAAGCCTAGTGATTTTAAAGAAGTACAACTGAATGGACCTAATCATGGCGGTCAACTGTTGAGTCTTAAGGTAAGATTGTTAGACATTGGAGGTATTCGGGTGGTGAATTCTTAGGTGATTAGGAGGTAGCACTCCAAATGTCGGGAGCTACCACACAACACACGTTTACCTTGACTATTGCGTATATATGTCTTGAGTTGAGTTGAAGGATTCTATGAGGAAAGAGTCAATTTGAATTGTCCATCCATCGAGATAGTGGCATAGTACCAAGCCTCCTAACCAAGTACATTAGAGTTAGAATTGTACCACACTGTGAAGTGGAGTCTAAACTCACGCATAACATTACATTTCCTTGTGATTGCTTTTTTGTGACTGGCGTGTTTCAAAAGTAATAATAATTACTCTTAGATGATTTGATGCATATTATAATGAGATGATTATTTTACTTGAGTGAATTTGATGTTATAATATGGTACTATTTGCTTAAATATTTTGATATATTGTAGTGTGATTATGATACGATCTATTATAACTGTTTGCATGTTCGCCTTACTTATATTATACTATTAACTAGATTTCAAAACTGACCTCCTTCGTTGTTTGTGTTTGACTAGCTTGACCATCCATTTGCGAAATTGCAGTTATTATAGGTTAATGAGTCTTGAAGTTCAAGTTCAGAGAAATCTCATTATGTTAGGTGATACCGAGAATAAGAGTTGTAAATTGTATTTTAGTTTTACTTTTTATTATGACTTTGTATAAAAATCTTAGATGAACTAATAAATTTTTGGAATTAAATTAAAAAAATTTAGTTAAATCAAGTTTACGAAGATTGCACCTTTTTATGAGAGGAAAAAGTTTAAAGTGTTTCTTTTGCATTTTTAAAAATGTGATATCCTAAATTAATTATAAATGTATTTTATTTCCTTGAAAATATATCTTCTTTATCTACTACTAATGTACAAAAAAAAATCTACTATAAATTATTATATATTATTTTGGAGTTTAGAGTGTCACACCGTTGACTAATATCTCTTAGATGATTCATGCTTGAGCGATCTAGTATACGGATTTTCAAAAGATTTTAACTTTTATTATATAAATTTATATGTATGATTGATCTTAATAACTAAAATATGAGCTTAAATCTATTATGTTACATGCGAGTTTAAGAGTTACTAATGAGAGGATTTTTTGATACTTAGTACACTAATTATCGCTGATAACATCTTTAAAATTATTTTATTATTATATTATTAAGTTTTATAACTCATGACATTGTTTGTAGGATGAAAATGATGTTTTTAGGTATACAGTGAAGTCGCAATGTCGTAACACAATCAAAGTCTTAGATTTAGAATGTATTCATTTTACTTAATGGTAAATAGATTATGTATATGTATCTTTGTAGTACATCGAATTAAGGCATTGAGTATTTAAAGATGGATTACTTCGTGCTTCAAAGCAGAAGTGTTTTTATTTATTTATTTCAATCAATATTTAAATTTTTTAAAACTTCATAATTTATTTTACTTTTAAAACACGAAAATTTAGTTATATTTTGTTTCAACGTCTTATGTAAAATTAGGGGATATATTTAATGTCGAAGAAATTATAGTTATTGTATTTTTTTCTATTTTTATGTTGATAATATTATAAAAAAAAATTAACTTTAATTCATTGGGTTGTAATTATTTTTACAGTATATTACAATGTTTTTTTATTTAAAAGATATAAAAAGAATATCAAATTTATCTATTTTATTAATGACCAATATATATATATATATATATATATATATATAAATTTGTTCTTTGTATGAATTATATGATTCAACGAATTCTTTAGTGACTGATTTGGAGCAAACTAAGTTAATTACTCCATCAGTGACAAATATAAGTCATCGAATGCTGTAAAAGCTTATTTAGTGACTCTTGCCTACAAAATGTGAAAAGATTGAAGTGTAACACAATTAGAGTTAATTATAAGCGTTCTCATACAATTTTATAATAACACTAATTTTAACTAATTCGTTATTTACAAATATTTTTCTTATGTATGCTTTTTATAATATAATCAAATTAAAATATTTTAATTTTTCTTATTTTTATTTAAAAGATATAATAAAATATCAAATTTCACTAATTAGTTAGTTGGTAATAAATATTTGTCATATGTAACATCTTACTTTTTGGAACGTTAATTTATGAAATTGTAAATGTAAAGTTGTGAATTTTCTTTTAAGCAATAAAAGCACGATCTAGTTAAAAGACTTAATTACTTGAAAACTAAATAGTATTATTATCTATTATATTTTTCGAAAAATATATTTAATCAATTCTATTGAAATTCAATTTAAGCAATTAAAATATCAATATAATCAAATAAACAAGAATAAAATTATGAATAGAAATTGACAGTGTAACCTGAATCTCAAGGTGTTGATGAAACTCTGAACTCGTGGATTAATCTTATAAAATTAGTCTTCCAAGAAATTAAAATAACACTATTTATTTCTTGTAGTAATTGGAATCCTAATTTTTTCGTTCTTAGAAAAGAAACAAAACTGCCAATATATAGTACTTGCTATTGGACTTTAGGGTTTAAGGTTTAAAAACAAGTGACCCACTAATTAAAATTATTACAAAAATGCATATTACGAAATTTGCAATTTCTGCCCAGTAACGTTAGGAATTGGTCTTTCCTTCAAACACAGTAGTTGTAGCTCAAATTTTTATCTTTCCAAAGCCTGCTCATATGTGTCAATCCGATATCCAAAGCTCAAGTTATGACCTACACAGCGAGAAAGAGTCAAAATGTAAATAATAAAATTAAAATACAAATAATAAAATTATAATTCAAATTCGACCTAAAGTTTAGAGACAAGTTAAAAATATTAATCTAAGCTATAAAGAGCTTTTAAAATACCAAACTAAAAAACTAAAAACATATGCCCAAATGCTGTGATCAAATTCCCCCACACTTAAACTTTTATACTCGGAGCAAAACAATGCATGCGATTTCAAATATTTTTATAAATGCAAATGGTGAGAGAGAAAAATATTTCTAGCTTAAGGCAATTATGAATAGTTTTGTTATCACAACCAAGGAAAACAAGAGGACAAGTTAACTAAAATATGGATGATAAGTGATAGAGTCTTCCCGGGATATTTCTTTTCTTTCTAAATTTATGTAACTAAAATATGGATGATAAGTGATAAGTGATAGAGTCTTCCCGGGATGATAACTAAAATATTTCTTTACTTTTTTTTTTCATCACTCTCAAACAAGTTGAGCACCCCTAAATTTATGTAAGGAAAGACTCCTTTATCCCCCAAGATTGAGGCAATTCGTTGTTTTTCACTTTTAGGCTTGTAATGAGCTATATAACAAAAAAAATGGGGTAATTAGGCTCAAAGGGGCTTAAACAAATGGATAATTGTAGGGTAGGCTTATTTGGCTGGTAGCTTAATTAGAAACAAATGCCTAGATCATTTCAATATATGCATTCGAACAAGAGTCAAGTCAAATTCTGGCGTAACTAGCAATCATGAGTGAGATAACAAACAAGAAAAAAAAAGGATGGAAAAATGTATTCCATTCATAATAAGGCTAAAAAATCTCACGAAGGTTAATGACTTATCACAAATGATACATAATTTAGCATGTTTATCCAATTTATTTTCCCAAGAATGCAAAAATACTATCTAATCATGCCAATCCAAACAAACTCTCAACATTTACAACCATAAAATCTGATGAAAAGCATGCCATGCAATGTCCATTATTTTATTTATTTTTATTTATTATTATTATTATTATTATTATTATTATTATTATTTTTTTTTTTTTTTGGAATTATAATAATTAAAATCATAACAAATAGAATCCTAAATAATACCCCCACACTTAAATTACACATTGTCCTCAATGAAAGTAACAAGTATAAAATAAGAGTAAGAAAAGGGAGCTCCCTATTTAAACTTGAGTGTAGGTGGGCTGTTCCAATGAGAGTTATTCTATGGTAGAATCTTCAAGCATAAGGTTCTCATGGAATAGCTTGAGGCGTTGTCCATTTACTTTGAACATTTTTTCAGTGTTTTCACTTTTTATTTCCACTGCACCATGAGGAAAAATGTTAGTAACAACAAAAGGGCCAATCCACTTCGATTGAAGTTTCCCAGCCATTATTTTCAAACGGGAGTTGAATAATAAAACTTTTTGGCCAATGGAAAATTTCTTCCTAGAAATCATCTTATCATGAAAGTACTTAGTTTTCTCCTTATAGATGTGAGAGTTCTCGTAAGCTTCGAGTCTATGCTCTTTTAAGTTGTTGTAATTGAAGCTTTCTCTCCAAACCTGCTTTCTCCATCTCAAGGTTACAACTCTTGACCGCCCAATAAGCACGGTGCTTTATTTCTACTGGGAGGTGGCATGCCTTACCAAACACAAGTCGATAAGGGGACATTCCTATTGGTGTTTGGTAGGTTGTTCTATGAGCCCAAATTTGGTAGGTTGTTCTTTAAAGAGCTTCTTCAAGTCGGTGGCTCCATTCTTTCCTGTTTGGCTGCACCATCTTTTCTAAGATCTGTTTGATTTCCTTATTTGAGACTTCAGCTTGCCCATTAGTCTGGGGATGACAAGGTGTAGAAACTCTATCCACAACCCCATATTTCTGAAGCAAAGCATCCATGGTGCGGTTGCAAAAATGAGTGCCTTGATCACTTATGATGGCTCGGGGTATTCCAAACCTGCAAAAAATATTTGATCTGATAAAACCTGCAACAACATTAGAATCATTAGTCCTAGTGGGTATTACTTCTACCCACTTCAAAACATAATCAACAGCTAGTAAAATATAGACATAACCAAAAGATACAAGGAAATGGCCTATAAAATTAATGCCCCACACATCAAATACTTCACAGAAAAGCATAGGTTATTGAGGCATCTCACTCCTACGAGTGATTGTTGTTCCTGCTATTTGGCATTGTTCACAAGTTCTGTAAGTCTCAAAAGCATCTTTAAACAAAGTGGCCAAAATAAACTCGAGTCTAAGACTTTTATTGCTGTCTATTGAGGACCAAAATGTCCTGCAGTTGGAGAGGCATGACAAAAATGAAGAATGGATTGAGCCTCATGGTGGGAAACACATCGCCTAATCACCTGGTCACTACAGAATTTCCACAAATATGGATCATCCCACACATAGTATTTGGAATCACTTTTAAGTTTGTGTATTTGTGTTCGGGATGCATCTACATGAAAGACTCCAACAACTAGATAATTAACAAAATCAGCAAACCAAGGAGTTACCTCATGCAACTGTAGCAGTTGCTCATAAGAGAATTCATCTTGAATGGGGATGAGGTCCTCATCCATTTCTATTATGCTCAAATGATCTGCCACCATATTTTTAGCTCCACTCTTATCTTTAATCTCTAAATCAAATTATTGGAGTAACAACATCCACCTGATCAATCTTGGTTTTGCTTCTGGTTTCATCAACAAGAACTTCAAAGTTGCATGGTTAGTAAAAACAACTACCTTCGAACCTAACAAATATGATCTAAACTTATCAAGTGCAACAATAATAGCTAAAAGTTCCTTTTCAGTGGTAGTATAATTAGCCTGTGCAGAATCTAAAGTTCTAGAAGCATAATAACTAACATGGGCAGCCTTACCATCATCTTGCTTTTACTTTTCAAGATCAAATTGTTTGTCATCATATTTAACATGTATGGATTCTGCCACAAATGAGTTTCCCTATTAAACACTCTATAAGCCTTGGATCTTTTAGAGTATCCAACGAAGGTACACTTTTGAGATCTAGAATCAAATTTACCAAGGTTGTTCTTAGTGTTTAACATTTAACAAGTACAACAAAATTGTTTAAAATAAGAGACGTTAGGCTTTTCAGCTTTCCACAATTCATATGGTGTTTTATTCAATATAGACTCTATTTCGAATATAACATGCAATATTAATTGATTTAGCCAAAGTTTTTTGCAATATTCGTATTATTTAGCATGGTTCTGGCCATTTCTTGGAGTGATCTATTCTTTCTTTCTACAACTATATTTTGTTGGGGTATGCTACGAGACAACAAGTTATGAGAGATTCCATTCTCATCACAAAAGTTTTCAAATAACTTGTTTTCAAATTCTCCTCCATGATCGCTTCTAATTGTTACAATCTTAAGATCTTTTTCATTCATTATTTGTTTGCAAACGTGATAAACACTTTGTGGGACTCATCCTTACTTCTTAAAAATTTTACCTATGTCCACCTAGTGTAATCATCTACTATAAAAAAAGCCATATTTTTTTCCACTTAGAGAGGTTGTTTGCATTGGCCCAAAGAAATCTATACATAAGTCAAAGGGCCTTGAGGTAGGGGCTGAGTTCTTAATGGTAAAGGAGTCTTAAAGACTAAGCTCAATTAGATTCAGAGGCAACAAGGAATGAAAGCATAAATAATTTGACACGTAGATTTATCATAGTTCATTACTAACTTGGCTACATCCAATATCCTCATTCATAAGGCTTTAATCCATTAATTCAAATACCTTGAATTACAAAGCACCTGACCTTCAAGCCAGTCTTCCCAAACAGCGTGACAACCCTATACTTTGGAGGAACTAACCACGTTGACCCTACAAGCCAAGTCTTCTCCTAACAGCACAAATTGAAGAAGGAACTAAACCACTATCGGGTTGGATACAAAAGACTGCAACTTGAGTAATTGCTTCTAAAATGCTGATAATAATAATAGCTCTCACACTCTAAAAAAAAAACTCAGCAAATATTTCTAATTCGAACAAGTGTTTCTCCCTTTGAACTCTAAGACTACTATTTTCTATTTTTCGGTGATTTTCTTCTTCAACCTTGAGTGCCTATTTATAGTTAAACTTTGAAATTCAATTTAGTCCTTGTTAATTATGAATTATATTTTGTTCATATTGCGTTTGTAAATTCTTCAAATTGATTATGTTTCTTTTTTGTTGTAGATAAATTTTGATCAAATATTCTTCAAATCTACATAAAATCTTCTTCAAATTTTGATTATATCTTCTTTCATATTATTTGAAGTTAAAATATTATTTTCATAAAATATCTTTATATTAAAAAACTCTAAATATAAAATGAATTTGATTCTAACAATGCCTTTCTCTTTTTTAGCGTTAGTGTTGTTCTTAAAATTCTTAAGCATTGTATTATCATTGACTAGTTTTACGACTTCACAGAATAAATTATTAGTCACTTATGTCAAAATTCTTTCTACTCAAGTTTTGAGGTTGGCAAAAAGTTTTACATCAAAATATTTTACTTAAAACATTTCAACTTTATTATTTTTAATTAATAAAATTTGAAATCGAACTATATATAAATAATTCTAAAGAGACAAAATTTGCATAACTAAATGCTTTAAGTAATAAATTACAAAATGAGAAAACTTTAATTCCCATCCTTAACAAAATAGGTCATGGCTTGCAACCTCACATTTAGAAAACGACGATTGGACCGTTTTTTTTATAAATTCCCTTCTTTAATTTGCCACAATTTATGTCTATATTAAAACTTCTAGTACTTTGAAAAAATCACTCTGATAGACTCTAATGTAGCTGTCAATTTCTTAGGGATTTATATATCTTTTAAACCAATTGTGTCAAGTCCATATAATAGATAACCTTTTTATTTGTTTTCTAAAAATAATAATGCAACACCAACAACAACAATAACAATAATAATAATAATAATAATAATAATAATAATAATAATAATAATAATAATTTTTAAAATAATTCAAAACATTTTTTAAGAAATAATCGTAACATACTTTTGTAAAATATTTAGTTAAATAAATTAATCATACTTTTCTGCATATTCACATTTAAAAAAGATACAAATAGAGAAAAAAATCCAAAATCTTAATTTGATACTACTAATACTTTTCATCAATTAAAATATATTATATCTTATTATATTTATATCATTTCAAATAATTTATATATATATATATATATTAAAAATTTTAAAAATGTTAATTCCATGTAGAGTAGTAATAACTATAGAATAAATATTAAATTAAATGAAGAGAAATTTCATACACTACTACTTTTATAGAAAAACATTAAAAAAATACCTTGTGAAAAAAAGTAGTTATTTCTTAGATTATTTTATTTTACTTTTAGATCCGCGATATTAGAAAACACTTGTTTTAACTAATATCCCATGTACGATTATGATAATAAATTTAAATTAGTATATTATAATTATTTTTATTTTTTTAAAATTTTAAAAAAACTAAATTTAATATATTGATGAATGTCAAATATATCTCTGGTGCATGAGTTGTATCTCTGAAGATATTTTGAATGACCTAATCTTGAAAAACGATGTGAAAAACTTGAAATGTAAAAAAGGTTTATTTTATATATTGTAGTTGTTTTTATTTTTATGTTAAAAATATTAAAAATAATATTAATTTTAACTAATTATTTAATGATAAATTGTTGCTTAGTATACAGTAAAAACATTAAAAAATTATGCTAAGATCGGTCGCTTTTTGTTTGAAACGAAACTTTTGAAGATTAAATTAGAAAATTTACCTCTTTGAAGTTTGGGGGTGATAGGATATGTATATTGACATAGTTGATGAGCTTTTCTGGATATTGTCAGCGGATGAAAGTGAAAAATGTAATAATTTACTATAAAAATTATATTAAGTGATCTAAATTATTGGATATCAAATTTTACAGTAGTAGTTAGTGAGTTATGTATATGAAATGCTAGTAGAACGTCGAAGAATCATTAATATAAAAATTTAAAGTTCTTCCTTTGTGTAACAATAATTAGAGATAATTATTTTAGGGTCAATTTTTTTTTTGTTAAAGAGATATTAACAAATGTCTTTTTTGATGACAGTAGTTCGTGAATTATGCTTATAAAATTTCAATAGGCCAAGGTAACATAAAAATAGGACATTTTCTTTAATTTGGAAAAATGAAGGAAAGAAGAAACTTTGGGAATTGAACCAATGTTTTTCGATTTCGTTGCCATTGTTTTAAACCACCGGGACACAAGTAATATTTGTGTTTTATGTCATATTTATAATTTTCTATTTTTTTTCTGATTATTTTGAGAATGAACAACAAAATTGAAATAAATTTATTTTATCCTACATATTATTATGTAATTATAGGAGACTTTTATTTATCATTCAAATAATGTCTTAAAGTAGATAATTTTGTTATTCTCATATAATAGTTTTTACATCTAGTGATTTTTTTTTTATATAGATTTGAGTAAAAATGGTGGATGTGATAAAATTATTTGGGATCTTGAAATTTCTCAACACTTGTGAAAAGTTAAATTTCGTATCTCCAATTAGACTTATATATACCCCCAAAATATAAAAATCCAAAATTATCCCTTTAATTTTCATTCAATGAACAATAACAAAAAAAACTCTAAAATATGTTCCCCTCAACCAAATTTCCGGTAAGTAACATTTTTCCCTTAAAAATCCGATACACAAATTATAACAACAAAAAATTTCCTTTTTGAAATTTTTGGTGGTACAATTTGTTTACCGAAAAATTCACCAACAAATTTCCGGTACATTATTTATACTACTGGAAATTTGTGCCTTGAAATTTCTAGTAGTTACTTTCACTTTATCAGAAATTTGAAAATTTTGAAATTTTCGGTATGTATATTTTTTAACTTTTTTTTTAAAATAAGGATGAAAATAACACAAAGACTCGAAAGGTTGGCCGACAAAATTGAATAGTTGTTATCATTCCTCGCTCTGACGTAAAGTCTCGAAAGAGGGGAAGGAAATCAAAATTAATTATTGGTTGTGATATAGGTGGAAATATAAGTCAAATAAAAGTAACTCAGGGAGTTTAACTAAAATGTGTGGTTATCCGTTTCAACATAGATCGAGACCATTGAAAAATGTTGAGGGATGAATTATTAATTTAATGTGTGGACTTCACGACCATGAGTTAGAGACTACTTTTAAGAATAATGCATTTATGAGACGTTTAAAAGAAGAAGATAATAAACATGTTGACGAGCTGAAAAAGTATCACGTTGCACCGAGACACATCTTTTTATCTTTGAGAGATCGAGATAAGAAGAATGTAACTAATATCTCTCAAATTTATAAGCGACGAAGCACAAACAGAAAGAATTTGAAAGGACCTAGAACTGATATGCAACATATGTTGAAGTTACTGGAAGCTGAGAAGTATGCTTGTTGGAATATGACTCATAGAGACTCCAACTTTGTGAGGGACATGTTTTGGACGCACCCAGATTCGATAACTTTTTTGAACATGTTCCCTCTTGAATATGTTTAAGTATGCTCTGTGTTGTATTAGAAAAGTCATTATTGTTAAATGAGTATTAAAAATGAGAATATTTTAGTAGCTGCATTTACTTAATGATTATGGTGAAAAGAGTTAAAGTATGCTCATGCATTTCATAGTACATGATAACCGCGATGGGGCCATGGTGATAGTGGTGACCATGATGGACCACAAGATGATGCCATGTGATATGTTGGTTCATTTTATCCTTGTGGGGATTTTCGCGTCGTGTAGGTATGTGATAGACTACACATTTTTAGTAAATCGTGCCAACCTGTGATAGGTGGCACCTCGATAAATAGTACTGGTATGTGATAGGCAGCACGTTTACGATTTACGCTTTTTAGTAAATTGTGCTGACCCATGATAGGTGGCACCTCAGTAAACAGTACTAGTCTGTGATAGGCAGTACATTTACGATTTACGTTTTTTAGTAAATCTTGTTGTCCCGTGATAAGTGGGACCTCGATAATTATTACCGGTATGTGATAGGCAATACAATTATGATTTACGCCCCTTTGAGGAGGGTTTTAGTTGGAATTCTGAAATTCATGCATTTTGGGCATATATGCATTGTATTAAGGTGCTTGGCACGCGAGTCATGTTTGATATAATATGATGATTGCCTATGTATACTCAGTTGTTGTTGTGATTGTGTCGTAATATGTTAGTGTGATTGTTTTGAATTTGTTTGTAAGTGTTGATTGATTGTGAAACCATTTTGAAACCTAATTCTAGATTTTTCTGCAGTTGTATTCGAATACAAGGAAGTTGTAGTCGAATACAGTTGTCCTGATTTTGTTACTGACTTACAAAATAACATTGTATTTGAATACAAGGATGCTGTATTCAAATACGACAGTAGTTTTGTTATAAACGTCATTTTTCAACTATGATTATGCATGTTTGGCATATGAAAACCCTTTCAAAGAGTATGCTAAGTTGAAAGGTTATTTTGTGCATTTGAAATTTAAATGCTTTGTGATATTTGTTCATTTTGGTTGGTGACTCTTTACAGTTATTGTGGAAATCTAGGCTTTGCCCTCATATGAGAACCAGTATTTCCCACTGGTTAGTATCTTCAGTTGAAAGGTTATTTTGTGCATTTGAAATTTAAATTCTATGTGATATTTGTTAATTTTTGTTGGTGACTCTTTACAATTATTGTGGAAATCTAGGCTTTGCCCTCAGATGAGAACCAGGATCTTCCCACCGGTTAGTATCTTGTATATGAGGAGGTAGTTGGACACACCTGACTAGAGCTGTGTCAGGAGGATCTTGCAAGGTGCGTGGAGATCACTATAGTTTTTGTAGTATGATCATATTAAACGGTTGCGTAGGGACTAGAGGTCATTCTTTTGTGGATGTATTTATTGTATATTGGAAGACTGTACCTATACTAATATTGTCAGCTTGACTTTTATTTTGATGGGTCTATGTACCACTTTTTGATGTGACGTGGGGGGGGGAGTTAAAATTCTTGCGGTAGTGCTTTTGTATAGGTCTACCGAGAATACTTCAGGGGTATGAGCTATGTCTGATAGACCTTATAGTCCTAGTGTATTTTGATGTTTGAATATTTTGAATTTTTATTTCCAAAACTATTCTACTGCATGTAAATATTTGTTGACTTTATCATTATGTTACGACTTAAATATTTATCCAAAAATATTTATTTATTTTATTTTTGAAATCATTTATTGTGTTAAAAAAATAAGGTTGTTAGAATTTGTTTCAAACACCTCATTTCCTCAAGTGATTCTTAGTGCTAGATAACTTGCTTTAATCAATGCAATTGAAGTGGTATTTCCATCTTCAACAAATTTATTTTGTCAACTTCATATTAACAAAAATGTTGGAGTCAAATGTAAACAATATATATTAAATAAAGATATGCAGGAGCCCTTTCTTGAGTTGTGGAGGAAAATTGTTTATTGTTATGAAGAGAAGTTTGCAAATGTTTGAGCAAGCATGTGTTAATAATATTATTTTCTTTGACTACCTCAGAGACAGATGGTTGAGTCCTCACAAGGAAAGATGTGTTGAACCATGGACCAATCGAGTGTTGCATCTAAGAAATACTATGACTAATAGGTACATTATTAAAACTTATGCTTATATAGGATTAAACATGCATGATAGAATCTTTATTGAAATAATATCAAACCTTTTTAATGTTTGAATATTAGGGTTGAGTCAATTCATTAGTCATTGAAATTGTTTTTGGAACACAATAAAGGAGATTTATGTAAGGCATGAAATGGTATGAATGACAAGTTGAAGTTCCAAATTATTAAGATAAAAGGTTCATTTGAGATAACTAAGGGTTACAAAGAGCATATACACAACAATCCATTCTACGAGAATTTGACTTAGGTTGTATCCAAGAAAACTTTAGCTGATATTGTTCATGAATACAAGAGAGTTAGCTATGTCGGTAACAATAAAGTTGTGTGTTGTTGTATACTTAGAAACACTCATGGACTACCTTGTGCATGTGTGTTGGCATGATACAAGTATGAAGGTGTTCCAATCCCATTGGATGTTGTTCATATACATTGGAGGAAATTAACCATGAATAGTGATCAAGAGGAAGAAAAGTTGGAAAGGGATTTAGAGTTGGATATTACATCAGAGATGAATATAATTTGGAAACCATGGAAAACACTTAATGTTGCTGGAAGGAGGGCATTGAAGAGCAAGTTGCATAAAGTAGCCTATCTAGACACAACATCAATGTGTGCACCACCAGATAAGATCAAAACAAAAGGTGGTGTGTAGAGGAAAAAAGTAATAAGCCGAAAGGATTTGATGTATATAATGACCTTTCATATATCAACAAGGACCCATGACAACATCCTAACAAGTCTTCCACCAAGCCTCCCAACAAGCATCCAAACAAGTCTCTCAGCAAGCACCTATATATATGGTGTTTTCCATTAGTTAGTTTTTAAATTGTTCATTTAATGTCAGAAATACTATGTGTGAAATATCAACTGATTTACTACATGTTGCTCTTTTAAAAAAATCATTTTTGTCAATTGTTCTTTAGTTGAATAACTAGAACATTCTAATGAATGTTCTTCCATTATTCTTATAAAATATGACTTAATAAATGACTCAATCTTGAAATGATTTATTTTTCAAAGTTCATCATGAGAATATTATATCATAACAATTGAGAATGTACTTATGCACTTGTTGATGGCTTCTTTCTTGTTCATTTATGTAATTCATGTTCGTTAAGTAAAGCTCAAGTGCAATCATTAGTAAATCATCATTCATAAAACTTAATCATTTATTTCATAAGGTTTGTTGTCATTAAAATATATATATAAAAATATTTTTACCTCTACAATCTCCCCGTTTTTGATGATGACAAACCTTTTGAGTAAAATTTAAGTTTTATGGATGGATATAAATAAAATGCAAGAATATTCATAAATATGTAATTAAACTCCCTCTAACCACATGCAAGAGTTTAATTTTTAACATTCCTATTAAACTCCCCCTAATCATATGCAAGAGGTTAATTCTTAATGCATATGCACATAAAAATGAAGTATATATGTAGGGAGCAATAACTTGAGTCTACTGCCGATATAAATCATGTGGTTGATTAACGCATTTATATATGAAAATTTTCAAGTTTGCATTTAACATAAAGGAACATAGAATGTATGATGATGAATAATCATTTTAGTTAGTATTGCAATCAATATATGGATAATGATAACAAAAGAAATATGACATAATTATATGCAAGCATTTTAACACACTCGAAAAATAGTCAATCATTCTATATTCTTCTCACTTTTAGAAAGAAAAAAAAAATAACTTGACTTCAGTTTTAAGAAAAATAATGTTTTCTAAAAAATCTACCTAAATATTATGAAGTTAATATCCTTTAATATTTCAAAATTCCATAATACAAGTAAGATGCCTCTTTTCTCTTTGTCATCTTTCACAAGAGGCAACATTTCAATTTGAACTTGATGATGCTTACTATTATAAATAAATCTATTTTTCATTTTTAGAATCAGAGAGAATGAGCGCTTACAAGCAAACAATATAAGATGAATGTGACATCATGTAAAATATAATTTCTCTCTTTACAAAACATTCTTATGCTAATAATGTTTGTATTTTTTAAAAACTATTTTTTTAAATAGATAATAAAAATGCCAAGAGATTTGCTCACATTAAAAAATTTATTTTTCATAGCATTTTTGCAAACACACAAATTAACAATAAGGCACATGTTCAAGCTTACTTTCATTAGTAAGTGTGAATGAGACTCTTTTATTGTTGCTATTTCAACTTATCATGCTTAAAATATATTTAAACACTTGAAATCAGTTTTGACAAAAGAAGTAAGCAACAAATAAGACTCATTTCCAAAGACATCTATATATTAATATACCTAAAAATGCTCACATATCAATTTTTGACTTCATGCTATAATATTTTTGAACTAGTTTTGAGTTTTAAAGCAAAAAAAGACACATATTATTTTCATGAAGACCGAACATATATTCTCTTATGGTAATCCTTAAAAAATAAATTTTAAGCAAGGATATATATTTAAAATATGTTGAAGGATATTTTTCATAAGCCATGTTATAATCTTAATTTTGTTTTTTTTAAAAGTCATATTCCATAAAGAGGTGAATTTGTACAAGATCATGTTAATTCATTTAACTTGATAATTTGAAAGATGTTATTATTGAAAGTGTGAAAAAAGCATTTAATGAATTATACTTGATAAAACAACTCTTTGTCTAATCACTAAAAACACTAATTTATTTTAAATATCTTTATAATAAGAAAAATAATTTTGAACATCAAGCTAGATTTGCACACTTGTTTATACAATCATGAAAAGTGTAAGAACAAAGAGTGTAAACATGTTGAATTTAGGATAGAAATTAGCCATATGCATGTACAAATAATGACAAAGAGAGATGAAATCAATTTAAACTTTAAAGTCATACTTACATAAAAAATAGTATGTATTATTAATTTTAAGAGCACCTAATCAATCTCATAATATCATTAAAAAACATATTTATACTTATCACGATGCAAATATCATAAGGATTGAGATTGAGTATACCTCATTTAGTGATCTTGTTCAACGAAGATAAATCTTCGAATATTTTTGTGCTTCTCTTCATGCTCAAACATTTATGGTTGAAATGAAACAATTTAGCTTTTATTGTAGAGAAAGTTCCTCCATTGTCATATTAATTCAAGATTGTTCTCTTATGGCTTCATTTATTGATTTTTGGCTATGTTTGAGAAATAGTAGTCACATTATTGTCATATTTTTGGAATATTAATTAAGTTCTTATTCCACCATTATGTCTTCCAATGATTTTATCTTTGAGGAGATGTTTCAGACTAAAGGTCAATAGCGAGGTAGGTATAGGAGTGCGAAAAACAAATGGTTCAAACTCATTTAGAAGTTGTTGTGATAGGTAACATTAGTTTTGATTGGATGCAATATATTTACTGTCAGGAACATTATGCTCTTGTGGAGAACGTTCTCGTATTGCTTCCAGATTGAAGACATGAACCTTTTTGCTTAAATTGATTATTCTCTTAGATTTTTTGTTTTGCCACTCCATGATCAGACTTCAGACATTTTGAGGATGATGTTTAAAAATTATCAACTTTGTAATTTATCTAAATTTACCATTATAGTTATTTTTCTTCACCATCCTATTTTTCATCATGAAAATCAACATATTCATCAAATATAACATGCATAATATCATCTACGGTTTGGGTCTTGAGATTCTATCTTCTATAATATTTATAAAATGTAGATTATTTAGAAAATATGCTTTGATGATATTTTAAAACAATGTACCCATACTTTCTTTATCATGCAAAACATAGTAATGACATTCAAAAATATGAAAGTATGATATGTTTTGCTTTCTAGTTTTCAAAAATTCATATGAAGATATGATCAGGATATTTTCTAATAGAAATACGATTAAAAACATGGCAAACAATTTTTATGGCTTCTCCCTAAAATTATTTTTCAACACTTGATTCATTTAAAATTGTTCTAGTCATTTATTGTAATTAGCTAAATATTGTTGGAAATTACTTTGACATGAAAATCATGTGAAATATCATTTTCATCAAAGAATGATTTGGAGAATGATGTTTCAAATTTCCCTTGATAATTTCTTATAGAAATGATAATTCTTTTCAAACGACTTAAAAACGTGATTTTGTTGGAAATTCATCTAAGTATAAAATCTAGGGATTTTTATTTAAAATGAATCATGAGGATGTTTGTTTTACCTCAACCATTAGGGTTTAAAAAATAAATTTAAAACCAATTTTAGAAAGTTATATTTCACATATCCAACATCCTTAATCTATGTAAAATTATTTCAACTAATAATACATATACCTTTGATTTGTTAATGTTTCCAAAGATTATAGATCTTTTGAATTTTTGTAATGAGAGGATGCACCATACTTTTCCATTCATGTGTATTAAGCATGTCTTGTTCATGTATCAATATTCTTTCTTGATTGTTGGATGATGTTCCTACATCACAACTTAGTACTGATTTTGGTGTCCATATTAGTTAGTGTATCTCCTTCTAGAATATTTTTTATGATAATAGTTTAGTTTAGCGTGATCAATCTTTAAACAGTAAGAACACTTCTTTTTTGTCCTTGGAGAATGTTCTTCGTTTTTTGTTACAGTAAGAACATATTTTATACCTTTTTCATCCTTCTTTTTTGACACAAAAAAGTTTTCATTAAACTTTTCCTTTTGAGAAGTTTTGAAACGTAAAACATTTTTTACCAATATCCCTTCTTCAAATATCATGTTCTTTTGAAAAGTTTTAGTGGTTTTTAACAAGTTGGTTAAATCATTTGTCAATTCATGAACTTCTATTCTGAATATTCTGGAAGATGATTTTTTATATCAGAATATTCTGAAACTAAGAAAGAAAGTAACTCTTTAAAAATAGAAGTTCGTGAATATTCTGGAAGATGATTTTTTATATAAGAACATTATTGATGGACAAAAAAGAAGTGTTCTTACTTTTCAAAGATTGGTCATGCTAAACTAAACTATTTTTAAAGAGGTACTTTCTTCATTAGTTTCAAAATATTCTAGAAGATTAATTTTTTATGGTTATCTCATTGAGAATCTTTTGTTGCTCAAAAATTTTTAAATGAGATTCTTGCATGCTTTAGATGACCTTTCTGAGTACGTCATTCATAGCTTGTGCTTTCTCTTTTTCTTCTTTTTTCTTTACAAAGTTGTTCTTTTAATAAACCATATTTTTTAGGAAAAAAGTTTGAATCGCATAAAAGATTATCAAATGCTTTTTCCATTTGTTTACATAAAAGCCAAAGTGCATATATGGTTACCTCATTATTTTCAAAGTTTTCCATTAAGCACATGTTGACTTCTGACATAACTTTTTCTTACTGAATCTTTTGCTCTAACACTTGTTAGGTGCTCAACTATAGAGGCAAAGCTCCGATATTAATTGAAGTAACAATGTCAATCACAAGAAATAGGGAGTTTGAATTGTGACCCTTTTGAAATTTTGGTTCATATGCTTAATTTAAATTAACTCAAGATCAATCTTGGTTAGAACAAAATGTTCAGGATGTTCTGGATATGTTAAGTAGTAAATAAAATAGATTAGTTTATAGTGAAGTGTGATTTTTGTGTATAAATAATTAAAGATAAGGAATAGAAAGATCACACACAAAAAGTATATTGATTCACCCAACTCGGGCAAGTCTAGTCCTCACAATTGTGTGATTTCCACAGTGTGCTTTAAACTGACTATAGTCATTGGACACACTTCTCAAATGTCAAATATATTTTGAAGCAATTAAACACATGTGAATGAGTGAGTGAATAAGTTGTGAAATGTCATTTTATATTGTTTCAAATTAGAATAATGCAGAGCTTTCTTCATAATATTGTAAGTACAATGTACTTGCGTCTTTGCTTACTACTCGTCAATTTGGAGATCAATCTTATCATCAATTTTGAGGTTATTTTCCTAATTTAGGAATTCAGCTCGAGTTCTGGGCTTCACAATTGATTTGAGCAGTCTTGATACTCTTTAAATTGTTGATTGGACTGTGGAAGATAATTTGTTTTAATTATATCTTTAAAAGAGAGTAACTATAATGTTCTTTTCCTAAACCAAAATGTTATTCGTTTTTGTTTCGAGTGAGTGTTTGACTGAGAGCTTTTGACAACTCATTGGAATTATTCTTTTTTACTTTGTAAATAGATTGCCTTTCTGTAGAGATGTAGTATCAATGTCTTATCATTGCTTTCTTGGATGTACTTTGTTTCATATGCTATCAAACTAGAGATTGATCTTGTTATGGTTCTTTCTGGTTTGCTTCTTTTAATCTTTTGGAATAACTTGTCCTGAATGATCTTGTGTAAATACAACTGGTACTTTTGCAAACTAGATTGACTTTGTTTAAAGAGGGCTTATACTTTAGCAAACCAGAATGATCCTTGTTTGACTAGACTAAATGATGTCAAAAACCATAACGATCTTGGTTTTTTTACATTATTGTTTTGTATGAACTAGAATGATCTTGTTTCTTCCAGAATGTTCCTTTGATAAACCAGAATGATCTTGATAAACTTGAATGGTCTTTTAATAAAATAGAATGATCTTTTGATAAATCATAATGATCTTTTAATAAATCAGAATGATCCTTTGATAAACCAAAGTGATCTTGATAAACTAGAATGATCTTTTAATAAACCAGAATGATCTTTTATAAACTAAAATGTTCTTCTTTTCAACTTGTCATCAATCTCGAGATCAATATGCATGTTTGGTTTTGCAATTATACCTTCAAATCTTGACTTTTAATTGCTCATTAAATGTTGGGAAGACCATGTTCAAAATGTCAACTTATTTACTACATGTTGCTCTTCTTAAAAGATCTATTTTGTCAATTTTCTTTAGTTGAATAATCATAACATGCTAATGAATTTTCTTCCATTATTATTTTAACAAATGAACCAATCTTGAAATGATTTATTCTTCAAAGTTGATTCTTGTTATTTGCTGAACTTATATGACTATTTATGAATACAATGAACTAGTTCATCATGAGAACATTATTTCATAACAATTGAGAATGTACTTATGCTCTTGTTGATGGCTTCTTGCTTGTTCACTTATACAATTCATGTTCCTTAAATAAAACTCAATTCCAATCATTAGTAGATCACCATTTGTAAAACTTAATTAATAATTTATTTCATAAGGTTTGTTGTCATTAAAACATATATCAAACAATTTTTGTTACCTCAATAACCTCGAGGTATTTAAGTCTATCACATGAAACATATATCAATAAGATTCTAGAGAGATTTCAAATGAAAGATTATTTGTTTTTTCGTTTTGAGGCTACCTCTTATGGTGTATGACTTAAGAGTTTTACTTTAGGGCTTAAAATCGTAGATTCTACTTGTAAGACTTGTAGAAAATGAATTCTTAATTAAGTATATTTAGTTATGTTTTGTAATTAAAATGTGTTGTTGTGTATATCAGTTTCTTTTATTTATGAATAAAAGTACACAATACTTTTTCACGCCGAAATATTTTTATTTAGTCCACGTGTCAAAATAGTTAAAATCTGAGATTGAAATTTCTCAATATTCGAAATCAACAAAGAGTTTTGCCGCTTTCAAATTTTAAAATATATTTGATTTCGATGAGATTTCTTATTCAAGTTCTTAGGTGATTTGAGGCTTGATTTATTTCAGAGTAATATTTTTTTGAGCGAATAATATAAAATTTAACCATTTTAATAATCAAATTATTTATGTCGTAATAATAACAATTGATAAATACTTTCCGAGTATCAACTGAAGACTAAATTTATCTGCGAGCTGATAGATAATTTCTAAATATTTAGAGGAATGGGTGGTTAGGATTAAATCTTATTATTATAATCCAATCTTGATGACCAAGTTTCACCTTTTGTTAGCTTAATTTAACAAAAAAAGAAGAAAAAAATCAATCCATCCCCTCGTTTTTCACTTACCTCATTTGCACCTACTCTTACCAAATAGTTTCCTTCCTTTCTTGTTCATTCTTTTGAGTGTGAAATAGCTTATGCATGTGGGTAACAACCATTAAAAAAGACACTTTGAGTTTTTGAGATGGATTAGTGAAGATTTAGTAGACACTTTGAGTTTTTATAATTTTGTAAAAATAAATTTTTTTTAAACTACAATGATCATTTAGTAGACACATTTTAAAATACTCTTAACAAACAATAAATAAACATACAACTAAAAACAACGACGTAGAAAAATCAAAAAAGAAAACAACACTTATTGGATAAAAATCTAGATCATGGTCGTATGGAATGAGAAAATTAACAACGTCGTGCAAAGAGAGAGAAAAAAAGAGAGAAAAACACAATTAATGAATTGATGTAAACTAATAGACAAAAACTTATAAAAAATTAACGGAGGACAATTTGGAATTTTCAAAATAAAGTAGAGGTAATTGCATCATTCTCTCTCGTTAATGAGTTAAGTTCCGTGTTTTTTAATTATGTTTCATTTTTTTCTCTCATCTATCGCAAGAGGCAAAAGCGACAAGCTACTATTTAAATTTTCATTTTTAACCAAAAATATGATTTTTTTTTATAAAATTATTTTTAAAAAGTTTAAAACAAACACCCTTCAAACCCTACAAAATGATTTTTGTTTGAAAAAATCTAAAACAAAGGGACTCAATATTAATGAGGTTTTAAAGATAATTTTTCTTTTTTTGCTTCTTTTTGTGTTGTTGTTCGACACTTCTACCAAATGTTAGTGTACTGATGTAAGAGTTTTTCAATTTCTCCACTTAGAAAACAATCCATGATTTTGTGTTATGGATATTCAATTTGAAAAAGAAATCAAAGTTACTCTTATTATTGTTGTTGATTGTTGAGATGGTAATGGTGTTTATAAAAATATTTTTTAAGTTCGTGTAATAAAAATGAGTAATCACGAGTATAATTGGGTTTATAGCTATTGATGTTATTGTTGATGGTGAAAATGAATTTATTTTTGAAGTCGTTGAAAAATTGTGGAATATATGGATATGTATGAGTTATTGTCATTCAAGACAGTACATGTTTTATATACAAGAAATGTTAGTTTATGTTTTAATTTCAATGAGGTGATGTTTATAGAAAGAAGTGGCTATGTCTTGGTTTTAAAAAAAAAAAGAGTTGTCAGTCTTGATCGTGAAAAGAGGTTTTAAAGTGTTATTTTCATGAACAAAATAGTCATCTTAAGTAGAAGTTTAAGTAAAATGTTTTCAAGGCTTTACAAATATTTCACCAAAAACTTTTAGATGTTTCTCATATGACTTTTGATTATCCAAGATGATTTAAAAGAAAAGAATATGACTAAATTGTTGTGTTATGATTTAATTTAAAAGTATTTAAGTGGCAGATATTTGATGAGCTCTAAAGAAGTTAGAAAAAAAGTTATCTTGTCATTTTTAATGATAAAAAATATGAAATTTGGAGTTGTTTAAAGTTTGAAATCATACTAGTTGTTGTCTTTGATCATTTAAGATTTTTAAATTAGATTTGGAATTGGAAAATTTTAAAACAACTTTGATGAGTAAAATAGATCTTAACTTAGTTGTATAAATGTACACAAAAATTTCAAAATACTGTTTAAATGTTGGTCTAAGTTGATTTTGTGATTAAGGTGTTAAAAGGTTCTATCTTTGGAATTTTGGTGTAAACAAACTTTCCATATTTATAGTTAGAACAAAAACAAATTTTAGTCCTTAATATTAAATTTCCAGTTTTTATGAGAAATTTTACTTTGAGAAATAAACTTTCAAACTTTATGATATTGAGAATAATTTCATATTTAAAACTTAGAGTTCAAATCTTATATATCAAAAAGGTTTGAACGAGAAATATTAACATTATAAACAAAATTTCGATCTTGAGTTTTAAAGTTGAAAGTTTTGATTTTTATAGTAAAGATGTCAATTTTATACTAAAATTCGAGATTGAAGAAGTAATTAGGTGTTTTAAAAAAATAATGATTGATTATAATTTTGGGCTTTGATATGTGGTTTTATTATGAATGAAGATTTTAGTTGAAGACTTAAAAGAAAATTATGAACTTGAGTCATATTTTGTGTTGATTAGAAAATGTGATTTTCGTGTGAAAGTTTATATACAGAGTATAGTTAATAAATATTAAGGTTTGAAAAATGTCAAATTGAAAAAATCATAATTTTGAATAGTTAGAATATTGGAATTTTTAGTATTTAATTTTTTTTTAAGATTTTTTTTATACAAACCTTCTAATTATTTTTCAAATATTAAAGTGTTGAAATTTATGAAGTTGATTGGTGATTTGATCGAAATTTCAAACCCTGTGAGTATGTTTGTCTTTGATTGATTTTGTTAAGAAAATATTTTGTCCTATGTTGTTAAAGACAGATTTGAGTTGAACTTCAATAAGTTTGAAAAATAATTTTGAGATTTTCAAAATGTGGCATAAGTGTTTTGAAATTCACTTTCATCAAAGTACTTAACCAATGTCTTTTTGAAGTTAGGGAACCTAAGAGAAAAGTCACACCCTAATTGATTTGGATAGCGGTCGAACCTATTGTTCATTTGGGGGTTGGTTTCAAAACTTGTATTGATCAAGTTAATTGATTGGTTTAAGGTCCAAGGAAATTGAGAGGTGTCGTTGGAATCGTTTGATATGTTATGTTTTCGTAGTCTAAGTTGGTTGTATGATAAAGCACTGTCGAGGTAAAGACATTTTTTAACGATATGATATATGCTTGAATACAATGTGTTTTTATAGATGCTCTTTGTGCTCGTAGTGAATAAATGTGCACGCAGTTGTTTATGGATTTGATGTAATTACGTATTAATAACTGATAACATATGTATTATGAATTTTATTGATGAAAATATGTCTTGAGTATGCTATGTGAAAAAGTATTAAAAATTATCAGTGTTTAATAAGTATTAAAAGGGGAGTATTTTAATAGCTATATTTACATAATGATTGTTGTGAGAGAGTTAGAGTATGCTCATGCAGTTCATAGTTAGTGTTGATCGTGATGGGCCACGATGTTAGTGGTGACCGTGATGGACCATGGGTGGTTCCATGAGTTGATTGATCAACCTTATCCTTAAAGATATTTTTTTAGTCGTGTAGATATGTGATAGACTGCACTCTGGTAAATCGTGTTGATATGTGATAAGTAACACCTTGTTAATTAGTATTGGTCTATAAGTGACTGTATATTTATGATTTACGTCCCTCGATGAGCGTGTGAAAACTCTTGTATCATGTGCGCTAACACATGATATTTATATGCATGCTTGTTTATCAATTGATGTCATGTCATGTTATGTTTTCGTGCTTTATATTTTCGTATATATGTTGTTTTTTAGATTGTGATCCTCTACTGTTATTGTGGATCGGACTTATGCCCCAAACTCCTAAAGTTTTTAGTTGTGCGGGAACTACAACAACGTCGAAGATGTGATAAAGCGATGATTTGGATTGGCGGTGAGGCTTGATCCCACCGTGGTCCTCAATAGCCAATCATCCTCAGTTAGAGTTTAAGATCAACTTAAGATTTTATTTAAGGGTTTTATTTATTTCTCCCTCCGTGATTGCATTATTCATGCGCACTTTAGTTTTTGAGAAAATATTTTTCATTTTTGGACCAAAAATAAATATTGAATTTATTCATTATGTGTTATTGTCACATTAAGTAAAATACTCTAAAAACGGAGCATGATGATAATACTTAGTATTTCTTGAGGGAATTGTAGAATTGAATCTTTTGCTTAATAAGTTGATTATTTGAATCAAGTGGTAGAATGTAATAATTTACCATAAAAATTATATTAAGTAATCCAAACTATTGGATATCTCTCTTAATGTTAGTGATTCATGAGTTATGCATATGAAATGTCATAGCTTGAGGGTAGTGGATTTTTAGTTATGCATATGAAAGATCATAATTATTATGATATTGACAATGAATTTCAATATATTCTTGATACTAGAATACCTATATATAGGTTATTGGTCCTTAAACTTCTCATCCAATTTTTATATACATTATCTATAATAGGAGAGTGAAAACTTAGAAGAATCTATTATTTTACGGATAAAATTTATTTCATATATTAATATTTATATTTTGTTTTTTTAAGACATGTTAATAAATTTCTTTTAAAAAAGTATTATTTTTTTTTTGTAAAGTATAGTGATTTAACTGAAGATGCTGCACTATTTTTTCTTGAAATACCCTCGTAAATATTTTTTCTTGAAATACCCTCGTAAATAAATATGTGGCAACAAAAGAGAAAAATGTAGTTAAGAGAATTTTTTTAAATAATAAGTTTTATTATAATTAACTCATTAAACTATGAATTTTGAGTTTGAATTCAAGACAATATGTCTAGAACTCTGTTAAATCTTTCTTTTATATGTATATACATTCGATTTCCTTTGATATATTTGATTTCTCATTCCTTCACAATCAGTTCATATAAAAGAAAAAATAATTTGTGAATAGCATCTAGAAACAAACGCATAGTGATTGTGACATAGAAAAAACACTAACGGAAGAATAAGCTGAACTTGATATCATTATTAAATAATAATAATAATAATAATAATAATAATAAGACGTAATTGTTATTGCGATCTCTTAACTTAATTTCAGATAATACTTCAATATTTTTTTTCTTTTTTTTCTTTTAGATTTCGTTCTTTATTTAATTTTATTACAAAAATTCAAAAATATAAAAAATTAAAATATGAGTTTATTTGAAGATTTAAGTTATGAATTTGATAAAATTTGCATTATATTTAAGATGATAATTAATTTTATGAGTTTTGTTTGAAAATTTTGATGAACTTTTGTAAAAAAATAACATTCTTAACATTTTAAAATATAAAAGATCCAATTGTTTTTTTAAAATTAAATAAAGGACCAAATCAAGAAAATGAAAAAAAATAAAAGAATAAAGTGCTATCTGAAATAAAGTTAAGGACCATATGAGCAAGTATGCCTAATAAAAATAATAATAAATTACTAAATT
>JBBPBS010000235.1:2201834-2225863 GCA_037974835.1 Cicer judaicum | reverse complement strand
AAATAGAAAATATTTAAACAATTCAATAAGTTTAATTTTCATAATTTTCATGTTTACTCGTATTTTCATAAAAGATTCAATTAAATAAAGGACCAAATCAGAAAGAAGAAAAAAAGATAAAAGAATAAAGTATTATCTAAAATAAAGTTAAGGGACACACAAACAATTATGCCTAATAAAAATAATAAGAAATAAATTACTAAATTTCTAAAATCATGTGATATTTTATATAATATTTAAACAATTTTAAATGTTTCTTTTTATTATTTTCGTATTTTTACACTTTATTTGATTATAAAAAAAAATAGAAAATATTTTAACAATTCCATAAGTTTAATTTTCATAATTTTCATGTTTTCTCATATTTTTATCTTAAGTTATTATTTTTCTGTCATTATATATCCCTTTCCACTGATGATTGCTACTTCCATCCCTGCTAATTCACATATCCGTATCATATGACACCCGCATTTGTACTATGTAATCAAACTTTATAGATATCAAGTAGTAGTATTTCTTTTCTACAATGATGGTTACTCTCCAAATATTAACTAAATCACACAATTATTATTCTGTGCAATTAAAACTTTGAATGTTACAATAGACATGTAAAATAAAAGGTAAAATTGCAATTATCGAATTACAATAAAAATAGAAATTTTACTATTAAATTGGAAATAATAATGATAAAAATAATAGGTAAATTCTTAAGTACATTGCATGTGGGTTTATTACAAACCACGTGTCGACGTTCTAATGTAGAAAAATTTATAGAACCACCGCATTTAACTCCATGAACATTGTTTCTAATGAAACGTGTATGGTATAATCTTATTTACTCATCAGGCATAATTTTTCTCCCTTATATATATTGATTGTTCAACGTATTATTTTTCTCTCTACTATTTCTCTTTAGTGCCACCCTTTTCCTACTAACTCTTCCTCTCCTGTCCTTCCTGCCCCTGTAGCTTGGGCTTAATTCAAATCTTGAAGAACAACATCATGAATAAGGTCACCATTGTTGGTAGTGGCAATTGGGGCAGTGTTGCGGCAAAGCTTATTGCCTCTAACACTCTCAAGCTCAGTTCCTTCCATGGTACGTACTTCTTCTTCTTCAATTAATGCATTCATTGTGAATTACTATTGCTTACTAATTCTTAATTGCTTCTTGTTTCTGTAAAAATATTATATATATTTTATTACGAAAACAAAAAATAAATAAATGTGATTGGTGCTTTACAATTTTTAACGGGGCGTGATTTCTAAGGATTATGTCAATTTTTATTGGCCAATATCTCATGAATTCTTGTCAAACATCAATTGATTCACGATTTTATCTTTTCAAACACTCACACGCCCATTTTCGTTCAATTAATGTGTGTTATCTTTCGTCCAATTAGCTGAAACAAACTTTCATATATTTATATATACTATTTAGTAGCACTGTGTATAAAGCTGTCAAAAAAAAACCTAAACCTTAATGTCTTTTTTTAAAAAATTCTTATTAATAATTTTTCATATTTTGATTGATTATTTTATTAGACTTAAGAGAAGTGGTTTAGGAGGCTCATAGACTTCTAATGTTTTGTTAATTTTTTTGAAATTTTTTTCTGAAAAGATTTTCGAAATTTATTTTTCTCGAAAAAATATCAAATAAAATTATTAAAAAAAAACAATTTCTCAAAAAAAATCAATTTTTTTTTCAAAATAAAGAAATTTTAACGAAAATTATAAATTATTTTTTATCAAAAAAAAATCAAAATATTTTAATCGATGAAAAAAAAATCAAAATATTTTAATCGATGAAAAAATTGAAAAACATTATTTCTCAAAAAAAACTAAACAATTGTCAATTTTTTTTTTAAAAAAATGGGCCTATAAGCCCATTAACTCTAAATATTTTAGGGGAGTTTTAGTGTTAGGAGTTTTTTTTAGGGCCTTTATAATTATGAAATCTTTTTATCCCTCTAAGATGTGAGCTGGAGTTAATAATTAATGGGTTTGTCAAATTGACAGCTCTAACTATATATAATATGATGTGTTCACCATTGTGCACAAACGATACAAATATTTTGGAAAAATATAGCGTACGAAAAATGTATATATGTTACCATATGTGCGATCTATATATATTTATAATGTGATCATTATTTTAAATTGCCCTTACAGTTATGTTGCAGCCTTTTATATTGCGAATAAATATATAGCTGATAAGGCTGTGATGCATAGATAAGATAGTTGTAAAGAAAAATCCTAAATTTATAAAACAGGGACTAAAATCCCAAATTCAAAAAAATGGAGACGAAAATTATATATGTTTCAGTTGAAATAAAGAGGCCAAAGGAATCATATCTATGCATGTTGTTTTTAATCATAAATATAGATACCAAAGGAATCATATCCATGCATGTTGTTTTAAATCCTCAAACAGTAAAATAATAACAACAAAAAATCCATTTGAATGTTAAATTTTCATTTCCCAATTTAATGACATGTTTGGACTTTGGATATGTTATCAGATGAAGTGAGAATGTGGGTATTTGAGGAAACTTTACCGACTGGAGAGAAGCTTACAGATGTCATCAACAAAACCAATGTAAGGACTAGCCATGCATTTCATTCCCATTGCATATGTAATATAAATTTTTCTTTTCAATGAATATTAAGTAATATTAATTGTTCTTCACGGCAGGAAAATGTTAAGTATCTCCCAGGAGTCAAGCTTGGTAAAAATGTAGTGGCAGATCCAGACCTCGAAAGCGCAGGTTTATTTATATGTGACTCGTCATATGTTGCATTCATTTATTTTATATTTTTTCAGATTATTATTGGTGTTTACGTGGCATATTATTGGTATTTATGTTGGCAGTGCATGTTTGAGTCAATGCTTCATAGTCTATATCATGCTTCCCTTTCCTCAATTCTATTTTCTGCTTTTAAAATGTTATTTGGATTATTAAAACACAAACTTAAGCTAAAACGATTAAGATTTTAAATAGAGAAAAATTGACACCAACCACCATAGGCATTTATTGTTGTTTACATTTACTTTTAAGAGAGAAATTTATGATCAAATTTGAATTGTTAACAATGCAGTTAAGGATGCAAACATGTTGGTATTTGTAACTCCACATCAATTCATGGAAGGAATATGCAAAAGGGTTGCAGGGAAAATAAGGACAGATGCAGAGGGGATTTCCCTTGTTAAAGGGATGGAGGTTAAGAAGGAAGGTCCATGCATGATCTCTACTTTAATCTCCAACCAATTGGGAATCAACTGCTCTGTGTTGATGGGAGCTAATATAGCAAATGAGGTAGCTATACAAAACTATACACTTGTTTAAAATGTAGTGTAAATAAAAAAATATGAATAAATCGTTTTTGTTTCGCAATATGTTATTCAGTTCAAAGAATTGTAAAATAGCTATTATTCTCCTATTTGCGATTGACAATACTATATAAATGAAATTGTCTATACCACATTGACCTTATACTATGTTTTATTGAACATCTTTTGATTAGATTGCCATGGAGAAATTTAGTGAGGCAACTGTGGGATACAGTCAAAACAAAGAAGCTGCAGAGAAATGGGTGCAGTTGTTCAACACTCCTTATTTTAATATGACATCAGTGAGTACATCATATCATTTTTTTATGAGATACAAAATAGTGAAAATTTAAACAATTAAGTCGATGTAATGAAGAATGACTGTTTATATAAACAATTTAATTAAACATTTATAGTATAAATTATATGATAAGTATTAATCTATAAGTTATTTTTATAATAAAATATAAAATAAACGCAAACTATTTTCATAAATTTTCCCAGAGAACTTATTTAAGTAAACTAAAAACTGCTAGTAGACATGTCACAAGTTGTCTCCATGAGATTGACAAATAATATCATAAATGTTTGTGTCAATTGATAAGTTAAATTAAGTCAATCCAAAACAGTTCAAAGGAATTTTCTTAGTCCAATCATCAATATAAAAAAGAAACAATCATGAGTTAGTAATTTTGTTTTTGGTGTCCAATCTTCAGTACTTTTATATTGGTAAAATGTTTGAGATGCACTTTATGTTAATGATTTTTGCATTATTATTTAATATAGGTTCAGGATGTTGAAGGGGTTGAAATGTGTGGAACCTTAAAAAATATAGTGGCCGTAGCTGCAGGTTTGTAGTACATTATCTTCACTTTATTCTTTATCTTCCCCTCTTTTATAGTTTTTGTGAATGATGAAGATATTGCAAAACAAATTGGACAGGTTTTGTTGATGGTTTGGAGATGGGAAATAACACAAAAGTAAGCTTATAAAATCATATTGAGGAAAACCCTTTATTTTCTTACCCTTCATTTTTGTTTCTTATTGTTGGCTTTCTACTATGCTTAGGCTGCAATCATGAGAATTGGTCTCAAAGAGATGATAGCATTTTCAAGGTTGTTGTTTCCGTCTGTTAAGGACAGTACCTTTTTTGAGAGCTGTGGTGTAGCTGACCTTATCACAACATGCAGTAAGGACAATGATTTACAAAATCCTACTTTTTTCTCATTGGTTATCTTGGTTTTACTAAAACCAATGTTGTCAATAGCGATTTATTAAAATTCTCAAACTCTGTTATTGTGCTATAGCGCCATTATAACTACTATTTGACAATATTGTTTATCAACATAGCTTATCACATAAGAATATCAATTTTTTAAAATTTTACTATGATATATAGCCCATATTTCACAACACTTACTAAAACAATAATGTTATTTGTTGAAGTGGGTGGAAGAAATAGGAAAGTTGCTGAGGCTTATGCCAAAAATGGGGGGAAGAGGTTTGTTTTTCTCTCTCTTGTGCAAACTACATTTGGGTGAATAAAAGGAAATGTTGTTGATGTAATTCTATTTAATTTGTGTTTCTTTTCTGTACAGATCTTTTGAAGAACTTGAAGCAGAAATTCTTAGAGGTCAGAAATTGCAGGTACATACATTAAACCTATTGTGAGAAACATTAAGAGCTTTTGTATTTTTGCTGCCAATCACTGTATTACCACGTGTTGACCACTTATACTATTTGGAGGTTTGACAAATTTACATTCAGCAATAAATACCATCACACTGCGTAACTAACCATCCACTAAATAAATTACTTTTACATTTCTTGGAAACAAATTCAAATGTTTATATTTCTAAATAATTTTGATAAATACAAAGAGTAGAAAGAAATTAAGTAATTACAATCAATATTCAATAGGGTCAATTTGCATTGATGCTTTAATCAGTATAAAACATGTAGATTTCATAAAATAATATAAAAACTTTTAAATTTTCACATTAAAGAAAATCTCTTCCAATGTGTCCTCATTCATCTAACTTTCTTGCATGAAGGGTGTATTAACTGCAAAAGAGGTTTACGAGGTTCTAACCGCTCGTGGATGGGTAGAGTTGTTTCCTCTCTTCAGAGCAGTCTATGAAATCAGCACAGGTGTCCAACCACCATCAGCAATAGTTGAATTCAGCAATAACAAACCCAGGTACTCTTGAAGACTAAGTAAAAGTTTTTTTTTTCTCTTGTTGAAGAAGTATATATGAGGTGCAATTTACTGTTGTAAACTTTAATTACAGCTCACACCATAGACAAAGCATGCTGTAATTGTGCATTAGTAATCATTGGTGGAACCTTTGAAGATCATGACAACTCGGCTTAATTTTCGTAGTTGAAGATCGGAGATAGCTGTTTTCTTTGAAGGGAAAGGAAATCAACCCTTGAGGTTCAATCCAAAACACATTTTCCAGTACAAGTAACTAACTAATTACTATCAGAGGCAATAGACTTTAGATACAGGAAAGAGTTATTTGAATACACTTCCCATTTTTGATATATTTTAAACATATTATATGCTTTGATCCCTAAAGTAGAGCAATTGCTTTGAGACTGTGTATGGTAGGACTTCCTTCCATAAAGTAAAATTCATTTACATTATTGTCTTTTATTATATTTCTTTCTCCTATTTATCCCTTTTAGGCCTAAAAAATTTTAATTTATTCGGGGTTTGGTGTCTTTTGAGTTTAATCCTAACAAATTTTAAATGCAATCCCCCACACCGTGCAACACGTGTCCGTTTCTGACACCAACACGATGTTGCTATCTTGATTACTTTTTGTTGAATAGGAGAAAATGAGAGACGTATAGTAAAACCATGTGTATGAACTATACACTAGAATTGGTTTTATATAGGTTCAAGGCAATAAATATAAAAATAAATATGGGACATATTATCCCTATTTACATAATATGTATTAAATATAAATATATTTTCCACACTCCCCCTCAAGATAGAGCATATAAATCATATGTACAAAGCTTGTTACATATGTAACTAATTCAAAGACCTCTCAAAGACATAGTGAATACATCTGCCAATTGATCATTGGAATTAACAAAGCTAGTGGTGATGTTGTCTAGTTCGATTTTCTCCTTTACAAAGTGACAATTTATCTCAATATGTTTGTTCCTCTCATCGAAAACCGGATTAGAGGCAATATGCAATGTTCCTTGATTATCACATATTAATGTCATTTGTGTTGCCTCTTCAAATTGAAGCTCTTTGAGTAACTGTTTCAAACAAATGAGCTCACAGATCACTAATGCCATAGCTCTGTATTCAACTTCAACTCTAGATCTTGCAACTACACTTTGTTTCTTACTCTTCCATGATATTAAGTTTCCTCCAACAAGTACACAATACCCATAATTTGATCGTCTATCAATGGGTGAGCTAGTTCAATCAGCATCTGAATAACCAACTATCTGAGTATGTCCTCTATTTTCATAAATTAGACCTTTTCCTGGAGCACTATTATTGTATTTCAAGATTCGTATCACATAATCCATTGTTCTTGACAAGAAAAGTTTAAGGATTGGCTTACCACACTGACTGAAAAAAAAAAGTCTAGACGGGTGACTGTGAGGTAGTTTAATTTACCAACCAATCTTTTGTATCTCCTTGAATATGAAAATAGCTCCCCATGATTAGGTAGAAATTTTGACATTTGGATCCATAGGAGTATCAACAGGATTGACATTCAATAAACATGTCTCTTCAAAAATATCAATGGCATATTTCTTTTGTTAAATTATTAAGGTGTCCTTAAATTGGGCTACCTCAATACCCAAGAAGTAACAAAGCTTGCCAAGATTTTTAGTTTGAAAATGATGAGATAAATGTTGTTTCAACTAGAGTATGCCTTACTGATCACTACTAGTTATGACAATATCATCTACATAGACAATTAAGTAAATGCACCCTTGGATTGAGTGGCGATAGAAAAGAGAACAATCAGCTTCACTTAAATCATATCAAATTGTTGCACTATTGCGCTAAATCTCTCAAATCAAGCTCGAGGAGACTGTTTAAGAACATAAAGAGACCTCTAAAGTCAGCAAACCATGGTAGAGGACTCCCCCTGAGCAACAAACTCAGGTGGTTGCTCCATATACACTTCTTCTTCAAGGTTACCGTGCAAAAAAACATTTTTAAATATCAAGTTGTTGTAGAGACCAATGTTTGATGCTGCAATAGAGAGGAGTATTCTAACATAGGCCATCTTAGCCACAGGGGAGAAAGTATCACTGTAATCGAGGGCAAAAATCTGAGTGTATCCTTTTACCACCAAACGAGTTTTAAAACGATCAATCTTACCATCATGACCAACTTTCATTGTATTAAGTCAATGACGTCCTACTAAAGACTTTCCAAATGGTAAAGGAACCAATTCCCAAATACCACTACTCTGAAGTGCACATATATCGTCAATCATTGCTTATCTCCACTGTGTGTGGGATAAAGCTTCACTTGGAGATTTATTAATAGAAACATAATACATGAAAGACAAAAAAGTGTAATGCAAAGGAGAAAGACAATGGTAACTCAAACCAATGTAATGAGGCGATGGATTACGAGTATGACATATACCTTTAAACGAAGGAGCATTTGAAATTACCTCGGTGTCAAGAATATATGTAGGGACATGTACAACCGATGGTGGTTGACGACGACGGTGTGTCTGAAAAGGTTGTATAGTTGGAGGATTCAAAAGAGGAGTCTCAAATGGGACAACGGGAGGGACCACCAGAGGTGTCTTAGGTGGGACATACATAATAGGCTCTGGTGATAAAAGAGAAGGTGAAACAGGCTCTAGTAAGTCCATAAGAATAGTTGCTGATAAAGGATCAGGAAGCGACTCATAGTATGTAACAGACTCAAAAAATGTGACATAAGCCGATATGAGATATCGTTGAAGAATAGGAGAATAACAACGATAACCTTTTTGGGACCGATGATAAGAAAAGAAAGAAACATTTTAGTGATCGAGCTAAAAGTTTGTCAAGACCAAGAGTGAGATTGTGGACAAAACATGTAGACCCGAAGACATGAGGAGGAAGTAAGTGAAGAGGGGTACGAGGAAAGATGATCGAGTGAGGGACTTTATTATCAAGAAAAGAGAAAGACATGTTGGTTAGGCGATACCACGCCGTTAGAACAACATCGCCCCAAAAGCGAGATGATACATTATCATAAAGAAGGAGAGTACGAATGATTTCAACACAATGCTTCTACTTTAATTACTTTTAATTAATTTACTATCTTAAATTATTACTTCTATCAACATGTTAGTGTCATCTAATGTCTCTGTATCTATGCTTCATAAAACTCATATTTTCCAATGATAATGTTCACATTAATTTAATCCAACAACTTTTGTTTTTTTAAGAGAGGTGATACATAAAACTTGATTTTGTTTGTGTATATTTAAATGTCACAATCATAAGTTTTGACAAACATGTTTGTGGTTGGTTGTTTTTTAAGGTGCTAAATGAAAAGCAGTTGTATATCTGTAAATCAACTACTTTTTGTTTAGTAACTTAAAATATAACCATAGGTCACAAACCCAAAATCCATAATGATTAAACATTTGCAACTCTGATCTCAACTCAAAAATCACAATATAGAGAAAAATAAGAAAAAATGAAAGTGATAATGTGATTTTAGCATCATTTTTTGTTTTTGATTTGAGTAAAACAAATAAAGAGACAATATCAACTGAATGAAAACTGAAACCACAGTAACATCAAACCTTCTCTTCAATGCTATAGTTATCATATATTGACAGAATCCATAGTATATAGACTGTATAGTATACTACTCATCCAGTAGACCAATACAAAAAAAACCCACAAAACCAACCCCGTGTGGTGCAGGAATGTAATTTCAACAAAACAAGAATTAACTAGTCCTTATTCTGTCGAGTCGGTCAGTGCTCTTCCTTCCTTTTTCTAATTGACGATTAATGCTTTTTTGAGACTTCTCATGACAGTTGACACTTCTCTGAGAACTCTCCTTATGATCAAATGTCATTCTCAATTTCTCCAACATATCACCATTACTACTAGGCAAGTTTTTCATCTTTTCTGGCCTGTGTGCTCTTCCTCGGCTTTTTTCTACGATCTGTACTCTTTTTACTCACTTCAAAAATATCTCTACTCTTTTGAGGCTGCTCAAACTGGTCTGTACTCCTTCGGAATTTGTATCGTTCTAACGGAGACTTCTCAATTGTTGTTATGAATTTCTTCTGATGCCTGAAAAACTCGGGAAAGTGCTTTAAATTGCAGTGGTTACCTCCTTTGAGCCACAATGGTTCATATTTCTCTTTACAAAGTTCCCATAGTTGCTTGCCATGAGAACAATCCAAAACTTCAACTGAAGTACCCTACAAATGATATGAAGGATATACTTGGTAACTGCTAGTGTAAGATTTTAATAGAGTTACTGTTATGTAAATATTTTGACTAGTATCCATCGTGTATCTTGTCGATTATGCACTTATACAGGATATTTCCATGGATTCTCATTTTTTATTTATTTCATTTATTCTCTATCTCTCTCTCTCTCTCTCTCCCTTCTCTCTCACTCTCTCTCCATATTTTCAATTTCAATCAACACTCAACTCAATTAAACTCCGCAATAGGGAGCAATCCAGTTACAATATTGAAGGAGAATGGATGTAAAACATAAAGGTATAATAATAGAGATAAAATAGAGCTTGTGTGCAACTAAAATTAGAGCGACACATCAGATTATTTTTGTGTGACAAAAGTGGTGCTATGTGGCAATAGAATATTTTGGGGGCCGAAAATTAATGTGAGATGCCTACGACAATTCAATTAGACATACAAAATATCAATCATTAAACAATAAAGTGGATTTTTCATATCGAATTTAATTATACTAGTGCATTTATTTCTTAGTGCAGTCTATCTTGCTCATTTCTGAATTCTCACAAGGCACAGTCTATCTTTTCTCTTTTTGTTTTGTTTTACGTGTTTCCTTTTATACTTCTTGTAGTTGTATTTTCATTTGTATGCGGTTGTTTCTCTTAATGTATACTCCTATATGCACTGTTGGGTTGAACAATTATTTAAGTTTCACAGGAATTTGTCAAGTATTAGTGTATTAGATTAGATATGTAATGTTTCAGCTGTTAATTTTGTATTTTATATGTTTAGGTCAGACTTTGCTGTCAAGATTTGTCAAGTGTTAGTCTATAATGTATTACTACCTCCCTCCTTATATATAAGATTTTCTTGAAAAAATTTCTTGTCCTTTTTTCAAAGACATTTTTTGAATTTTCAATTGCATTAATTATAACATACACCTAATTAATTTGCATCTTATGCTGCAATCAACAATAAATACTATAATAGAAACATTACCTGACTTCCTCTCTCTTCAAGGGTAAACATGTAAAGACAATATTAATGCTTAAAAAATTTAATACTACTACCCACTTTTTTAATTGGGGGGGTCCTATATTTAGGGACGGAGGCAATCTTTGTAAGCCAATGTCAAGATATAAATATTCTTTTAATGGTTTGTGAAAATAAATTATCAAATGTGATGTTACTTTGTTACATGTTTTTGTATTAATTACTTGCTGCAGAAATTTAGCATATGAATTATTAGGATTTTTGCCTGCCATGATGTTACAATGAAGCATAGTCTCCAAAAAGGATTGTGATAGTGATTTCTTACAATTCATTATAAACTGCATACTGGGAAATGTCAATACCATGTCAGAAAGACTATGTTATTCTTTTGTTTACAATTTATAACTTCATACATTGATTCGCTTAGAGTAATTGGTCTTTGATTCATTACTTACGTCTCTGCAAAATTAATTGAGATTGGTATTAGTTTTTCTTATAATCAATAGCACACATTTATTGAGGCTATTTGTTAGCTTTATGACATTGAAGTAAATTCTGTCCATTTCTAATCTAAAAAGATCCTGACAATTTTGATCTATTTTTGCGGACAACTAATGGGGTAAATTTTATCCCAAAGGTGAATATAGAGGGCAATTACTTAACTGAGTTAGCAATGATACCAACGTAGTGGATCTGTCATCCTTTGCAAAAAAGAATATTTGCCTACTGCTAAATTGTAGATGTGCTAAAGATGACAACCAAGCATACATTTCCAAAGGATGAAAAGAACCATGAGATTCTCAAAGAGAACATATGGAAAATGATCAAGTGATTCAAGAAGTGAACACTTGATCGATGAATAGTTGAATGCATTCAAGACATTTCATGGTTATTTCGATTATTGCAATGCTCCAGCTCAGTGCCCACAATAATTACAGGCCAAAGATGTGAACCAGAAAAAAAAAAATATAACCAAGGCATAAGGCTTGGAAGCAAAGAATTAAAAAACAAATACATCAACATGCATAGAAGAATTTTTTTGTATAGACGTCTAGGTCTTGCATGGTTGGTTTTTTTAAAAAACCAAATCATATCAATTTTAAAATCAATATATGGATTTGGATTTATAACCAAATTTATTATTTAGTTTAAAACCGGTTATAAAACCAATTGTAAAATTGGTTATGGTTAAATAACCAGTTTATAATTAAGCAGTCGGTTTTGAAAATTTTAATTTTAAAATCGATTTTTTTTTTCAAAATCGGTTAAAGTTTGATTATTTTTTAAAAGATCATTTATTTATAATTTAAAAAAATTGATTTTTTTGATAAAAAATTCAATTTAAATTTTTTTTGAAAAAAAAAGTTTTATTTTATTTTATTTTTTTCCGATATTTTTTCGAAAAAAATAAATTTCAAATTTTTTTCAAGAAATAAAATCTCAAAATTAATAAAATATTGGTAGTGGATAAAAACCAAATCCAAATATAAAACATAAGTGGTTATCCAACTGGATTATAACCATATATTTTAAACCGGATTTTTAAAATGGATTTGGATTCCATTTTAAATTTGGGCCTTATAACCGGATTTTTTGCAACTAGACATGTCGATATGCATAGTTTACTAAAATTGTGTAATATGCATACTTTACTGACAAGAAACAAAATTGATAGAAAAGCAAACACTTGCACCAATTCAGAACTCTTTCATGTATGAATAACAATTTAATGCAAACATTAATTTTAATAAAATAGTATAAAATATGAGACACTAGTTAGTGTTGCTTACATGTTTTGTTTGTGTGAATAAACAAAATATCTATTAACATTATTGATGACAAAATTACATTCATTTTTTGGGATTTCTATTCTTCATTGTTATTTATATTTTGTGCGTATATTATCATTAAACAATATTCTTCTCATGTGTTGCACAGGTTCTATAACTAGTAATAAACATATTTGAAGCATACTTAGCGTGAGAAAAACTACCACTTCGGAATTGAGCTCATTTCATATACTACTCTAAACAAAACCTTTACAACTAGAATATACATGCTTCCATAAATTTTCATCACAAAGGGTAGTCAAGATTCAAGAAATTAGATCAATTTCACTAAGCAAGTTACCCGTCTTGTGTAGCTCTAATGTGTCATAAACATGAAAGATGCAAAATTTAAAAACAATATACATACAAATAATAATGCACTTGAAAGTTGAAAGATTAAGTACAAGTTATTGTTAGCAATACAAGGCCAAAAAACAGCATCAATCACAAGTCCATGAAACCAAACGTACACAAATCATTCTAACACAACTGCAACTTATCACAAACACCATACGTACCTTCCAATTAAGGTACCATGAGAGAAAGAAGAGTTGAAGTGGCCATAGGATGACGAACATACATCGCTACAATCTTCGTTCCTTCACGCGTGGGAAGCTTAAGAATTTCAACGTTTTCGCGGTGAGGGAAAGGAATTATTAGAAGAAGTCCTATGAGTTCGTCTTCGATAAGCTTGTATGATGGTGTGTTTGATGGAAAGAACGCGAATCATGCTCACATAAACACAAACTAATTGTTTTATCTTTCTATATGTGTGTTTGTGCTATGTAATAATAATTTGATGTGTTTATGTGTTGTGAATTGTGAAAGTGAATTGATTTAAATCATGTGTTTTCCAGAAGATGGGGAATTAACTAACTTTACTGGAATAGGAAAGATGTTGATAGTGAAAGAGAGGTTGTTTGTTTATAATTTCTATGCTTGTTGTTGCTTTGTGATATACTACCGTCTATAGACCAAAAGAGCTTTTTATTTTATTTTTTATTTATTTATTTATTTATTTTTATTAAAAATATTATAAATTATATTATAATTGACTTATATAATTATAAGGTTTTAAATTCGAATTCGAAAAAGACATTGCAGTTAATAATATTGGTGTTTACAATTTAAGGAAATACAATAGTAATTAAGATATTAACTTATTAAATATTGATAAAAGAATCATCCTCATATTTTGTGGAAAACATGACAGTGAGATTGAAACAGAAATTAATTCTCCACTTTAAAATTTTTCTTTCGTTACTTTCATTTTTTTTACCATTTAGCATTTCTTGTTGGTTCACGTGCAACTCAAACCCATAGATATCGTGTACTATATTTGCATTCATAATTGGTCGCTATTGTTCTCCACTCTTACTACTAAAACGAATCTCGTGTTGGCCGGAGTTCCATAATTATAGGATTGGAACTATGGGTTCTTGCACAATGTATTTTTGTATTACGAATGAAGTAATTTTGTGGAGATCTATATGTCAAAATACCTTCAGCAAAAACAAAATCCAAAAATGAGTTTCGCCCCCTTTTCTTAATTTCATTAGGGGCTCTTTACGAAACATGTCAACACTTTAATTATCATAAAATTATGCACTTATTTGATAATTATACCAGATTCACTCTATGTATTCCTCGGTCTCTCATATGGGTTTCATAATTATAGGAATAGGTTCTATTCCTCCTAGAGTAGCTATTAATATGAATAACAGAAACTCTGATATAGCCATTTCTGTACATTCAATGTACTCTACGGATAGAGGAATACATAGAGTTGAAGATAGTAAAATAAGAAATTGAAAGATTTCGTTGAAATTGTTCGTTTGGAAATTTCCCGAAAAACTAATCATGGGTTCTTCTCGCCATCGGAACAACAGGGCTGTTATGCTCATTACTAAACTTGTTGAAGAGATAAAATAGAACCAAGATATATTTTTTTGATCAGAGGTTGAATCGATCATCAGAAGAAGAATTAGGCCAAAAATTTGGATGAATTTCGGGAAAATAAAACTTCCATCGAAGAGAAGCAAATGAAAGGCTTTCATAAAATATCTCGTAGACTCGAGAATGATATTTTCATTCTGTACATGTCAAATCATGAATTAGTAATTGCAGCCAATCTCCAAAAAAATTCCAATTGTTTCGAATTTTCTATTTTTGGAATGGGATATTTACAGAATCCCCATGACAGGAATAGGACCAAACCTTATTCCATGGTATTTATATAAGATTTTTCTTTGTTTATTCTTAAACAATCCACCGAAAAGATTTAGTTGCTCCATGATTTATGTTTTGCCTTTCCTTTCGAGAGATATATCGATCAATTCCGATTCTTTTTCTATTGATTCTTTTGCGAGTATGTATGAAGCCGCTATCGGACTAGCTATTGTTTCCTCCATTTATTGTAACAGAAAATCAACCCGTATCAATCAATCGAATTTGTTGAATAAATAGCATAAATCATAACATAATCAAAATAAAAAAAAAATGGAATTTCAAATATTGTAATATTTATCAATTCTAATTAGTATATATGCTCCACAACTTATGATCCAGTTTGCATTTGCTAAATCATAAGAAATCAAAGTATCCTGGGCCTCTTCTATATGCTTATTATAAATTTATCTAGACGTCTTTTTTGATTAAAAATATTCTGACAAATCATTGATTCATTGATTCATCTGGTGTAAAAATATATGATTTATTTACGAGTTTACTAGATTGATAATTTTTTTTTATGTTAAAAAATTACTATAGATACAATGTCACATTCAGTAAAGATTTACGATACATGTATAGGATGTACTCAATGTGTCCGAGCCTGTCCCACCGATGTATTAGAAATGATACCTTGGGATGGATGTAAAGCTAAGAAAATAGCTTCTGCCCCAAGAACAGAGGATTGTGTTGGTTGTAAGAGGTGTGAGTCCGCTTGTCCAACGGATTTATTAAGTGTTCGAGTTTATTTATGGCATGAAACAACTCGAAGTATGGGTCTAGCTTATTGATACGTTTCAAAAAACACCACACGGATACGTTTTTTTACTGGCAAAAACCCGTGCTCAAAATAAAATAGAAAAAAATCTTTATTTCTATTTTATTTTGAGCATGGGTTTTTCTGGCCCCACTGTATCTTATTTTTATCACGAATAATTTTCCTTGGTTAACAATAGTTGTAGTTTTGCCAATAGCCGCGGGTTCCTTTATTTGATTATTTCCTCATAGGGGAAATAAGGTAATTAGGTGGTATAGCATTTGTATATGCTTAATCGATCTACTTCTAACAACCTATGCATTTTGTTATCATTTCCAATTGGATGATCCACTTATTCAACTAACGGAGAATTATAAATGGATCAATTTTTTTGATTTTTACTGGAGATTGGGAATAGATGGACTCTCTATAGGACCTATTTTACTAACGAGATTTAGAACTACTTTAGCTACTTTAGCGGCTCAGCCGGTTACTCGAGAATACCAATTATTCTATTTCCTGATGTTAGCAATGTATAGCGGTCAAATGGGACCATTTGCTTCTCGAAACATTTTACTTTTTTTCATCATGTGGGAATTGGAATTAATTCCAGTTTATCTACTTTTAGCCATGTGGGGGGGAAAGAAACGTTTGTATTTAGCTATAAAGTTTATTTTGTACACTGCAGGAAGTTCTGTTTTTTTATTAATAGGAGTTCTGGATATCGGTTTATATGGTTCTAATGAACCAACATTAAATTTTGAAACATTAACTAATCAATCGTATCCTGTGGTGCTAGAAATAATATTCTATATAGGATTTCTTATTGCTTTTGCTGTCAAATCGCCGATTACACCCTTACATACATGGTTACCAGATACCCACGGAGAGGCACATTACAGCACTTGTATGCTTTTAGTCGGAATTTTATTAAAAATGGGAGCATATGGGTTGGTTCGAATTAATATGGAATTTTTTCCCACGCTCATTCCATATTTTGCCCCTGGTTAATGATATTAGGTTCTATTCAAATAAACTATGCCGCTTTAACATCTTTTGGTCAACGCAATTTAAAAAAAAGAATAGCTTATTCCTCAGTCTCTCATATGGGTTTCATAATTATAGGAATAGGTTCTATTCCTATAAAATAAACAAGTATTTTGATATGTACACTATCATATCATGTTGTTTGTCATCAAAAGAAATGTGAGAGATGAGGTCATTGTAGTTTATAAATGTATTGAAATTACAAATACATATTTAATATATTCTTTGTTAGCAATTTTATAGATTAAATTGCCTAATAAAAAACACATTGGAGGATTAATCAAACTAATTAAAAATATATTTGACGATTAAATGACAAGTAAATGACATATTTGATAGTCTCGAATATAAAATTAATGATTTCAAATATAAACAAACTTCAACTCTCATAATTTTTTTTATGTTGTTATTTCAAATTTACAATTGAATTAAATTTTATTCATTTTTTCACATTGTTTTATAATCCGATGTGATCTAGTTATGGAGTAACTCCAATGAGAATGTGATCTCATAGTGGAGTCACTACAAAAAAATGCTATTTAGCCTAGTTCAAAACCGTGACAAAATTGTCAATTGACCGTGGCAATTAAAATTAGCCACGCTAACCATTTCTGTGGTGTAGCTGGGCGTTGCAATTTATTAGCCACAATTAATATTTATATTAGCCACGCCTAAAAGAGTCGTGATAACATATTTTTAGCCACAGTTAATTTACAGTTAGCCACGGCTAAAATCGTATTAAATGATAAAAAAAAATAAAAAAAAATATATATATATTTTTTTTTTAATATCAATTGCAAGTTTGTTCCTGTTTTTGTCATATCTTTTTCTAACAATAATGTCAAACCAAACATTGTAATATCAGGAAGACATTCTTAACCAATATAACAAAAGTAACTAATTAACATTCCAAGCAAACAATTATTGCATCATGCGTAGAGCTGTCAAAAAAGCCCCCAACTACAAGGCCCTCTAATTTTTTTTTAATAAACCTCTATTATTAGGCCCCTATTAAAATAATTTTTTTTAAGATTTTGGCTCATTATTTTAGGGACTCAAGGGAGCGGGCGTTAGGCCTCCAATATTTTGTTAATTTTGAGTTTTTTTTTGAAACATTTTTTCCAAAAAACAAAATTTATCGAAAAAGTCGGACATTTTTTATTAAATTTTTTGGTCCCTCCAAAATGTGGACTGTGGCCAATAATTAGGGGGCTTGTCATGCGTGGAACGCTTTGTTTACCGCTCTAATTTCTCACGGTTTCAGTTAGTCGTCTTCCTATTCGCTCTATTATACTAAAAAATGGCAGGCACCACATCAATGGTTCAATGGATCATTATTTCATTTAGCCATCGAAGTTTCACAAGATTTATCATTTTTCATTGTTGAAGACTCTTTGGGAAAATATGGGGAAAATGACAATGTTCATTATGATGAGGTCACGTTCAATTGGATTGAAGGTGGAGCTTCCGAAGAAAAGTTCAAGCACCATTTTGATTTTGAAACTCTCTCTGATGAATTGATGTATTGACCTTAAACTAGAATCAAAATTCGACATAGTAAAAAATATGGGCCAAAAGAATATTTAGCCAGCACTAGAGGAAAACATGTTATTTAAATGAATGAACACAAAATTATTATCTAAAAAACAATTACTTAGGTTTACTAATAGAATAAGTCATAACATATAAATATATAAAATGTCTAATAAAAGCAAATGACATTTTGAATTAAACCATCTTAGTGTAATAAAGAAAGTTTTTGAAATAATTGTTAAGTAAATCTTCATCTGGTCGTAACAGATGATTCACTAAATTAATGTGAACAAGAGCTTTGCAACCAACGTCTAATAACTTTCACTATGAGTCACTAGTTAGAAGTAGCTAGGAGAAACGTTAGCAATATTTCGTTCAATCAAAAAGCATAGAGCGCAACAATGATCTCTTGCCTCTCGCATAAATCAATAGACGAATCCGAGCCTTAAGTAAAAAGGATTTGGAAAAGTTAATATTCGCTCTTTACAATAATCCTCTAATAAGGATAAAAAAAATAAAGTAATAACATATTTTAAAGCAATGATCATCTAGTGATGCAATCCTCTTAATAAGTCAACTCATCTAGATCAATTAGTTGTTAGCACCAAATTGGTATTAACCCTTAATTTTGGTTTTATGATAACAAATTATAGGTGAGAACAATTTATGCATTAAATTATTTTTTAAGTTTGTAGATCCTTTGATAAAAGTCAAACTGATTATGTGGACAACACTCTGTTAAAAGTCAAATATTTTAAACATCTTAAAAAATTAATCATCGGATAAGTTCAACATTTAAACATATTATGATCAATAAGTTTAACTCAAATAAATTTTCTAATTGAAGAATTTACGACAACATGACTTGAAACATTTGATACTTATTTTCTCTATTCATCTTAACTTGGCGAACAAGATATTTTTTGAGAAAATCGTAAAGCAGCAAAAAAAGACAAGATAATATTTTTCGAAATTCACGCCAATTTTCTTAATAGAGTAATCCGTACAAAAACTTTGGAAGATTCCCTGCAATATTTAAAAAACTAATGACCTCAATTCAATACTAGAAAAGGAAACTCAATCCTCATCAAAAAAAATAGAGAAAAGAAAAATACAAGAAAAGAAAAATAGTGAACTCCTTAAACAATTACCTTGCAGAAATACTCGACGATCATATTTTCAAAATCAAGTTATTCTTGTATTTGAACATAAAAAATGTCATATTATCTATTATAAAGTTAACAAAAATTTGGAGTGTGTGTAACTCTTGAAAATATTAACAAATCAAAGGTACATGTATCATCTTATTTTGCTTCCATGTATGCGCTTATTATCATGTTCAAAATTAAAATGTTGTCTCTTGTGAAAAATGACAAAGAGCATAGTGGCATATAATTCTATAATATTCAGGGGGAGTTTTTAGAAAATGTTATTTTTCTTAAAACTAGCGTCTATTCATTGTTTTTTTTTTATCCTTTGTATTCTCCAACCTTTTTGTGTTGACAAAGGGGGAGAACTGAAGAAATCCTTTATAGGTAGAAGGGTAGGAATTGTGTAAAGATCAAGATTGATCCATGAAAACCAAGAATAATCTTGGTTTGAACACTTAGTGAAAAATCTCACGGTTGTGAGGACTGGACGTAACCCGGATTGGGTGAACCAGGATATATCCTTGTGTGATCTCTGTATCTCTATCTCTATTTATTTTATGCTTTACAATCAGATTTCATTTTGATAAAATTGATTTTATTGTTTTTAAATCAAACTAAAGATTGATCTTCTACAAAGTTAAGATCGATCTTCATCAGTATAAAGATCAATCTTAGATTGAGATCTTATTTTTAAAGCATAATTTTTTTAAAGGGACAATTATAATTCAAACCCCCTTCCTTATAATTGATATTTCTACTTCAATTGGTATCAGAGCTCGGTCTCAAAAGTTCAACACCTAACAAGTGTTAGAGAAAAGATCTAGAAAAATGTCAAAAGATATGTACATTGCTAAAGGAGGATCATCATATAGACCACCTTACTTTGGTGGCATAGACTACTATTTCTGGAAAAGAAAAATGCAATTGTTTTTGAAATTTCAAGATACAGGAATGTGGCGCATCATTACAGATGGAGATTTCGTACCAAGAGTCGACCAAAATGATTCAACCTCTGTTGAAAAGAAAGAAGCAGATTGGAAAGTAGAAGAAAAATCTAAGGTACTCCTAAACTCTAAAGCTCAATTATTCTTATTGTGTGCTTTGAGCAGAGAAGAATGCAAAAGAGTTGATGAATGCAAAACTTTCTTATGCCTATATCAAAATCAATTTCAAAACCGTTTAAAACTCATCATGAAGGAACAAGCCATGTAAAAGAAACAAGGATTGATATAGGCATAAGAAAGTTTGAACTCATTGAAATGAAGGAAGGAGAAACCATTGATGAGATGTACTCAAGATTTACAACCATTGTAAATGAAATGCGCTCTTTAGGGAAAGCATACTCAGTACAAGATAGAGTCAGAAAAAGATCATGAGATGTCTTCCAATAATATGGAGACCAATGGTGACAACCATAAGTCAGGCCAAGAATCTTGACGTACTTGGACTGGAGGAACTGATTGGAACATTATGAGCACATGAAGTGCTGCTACAAGAAGAAAAACCAATCAAAAAGGCCAAAGCAATAGCTTTGAAAGCATCTCAAGAAAGTACACCATTACAAACAGATGAGGACTTAGAAGAAATCGAACAAGAAGATGTTGATAAAGAGATAGTTCGTCTTACAAGAAAGATACAAAGAATGTTGATAAGAAGGGATCAAATCAAAAAAGGATTTCCAGATAAAAAGGAATTCAAAACTGAAATAGATAAAAGAAAAATCACTTTCTTTGGCTGCAACAATCAAGGACATTACAAAACTGAATATCCATTGAACATAAAGGCGTCAAAGAAATTTCCCTTTAAAAAGAAGTCAATGATGGAAACCTGGGATGATTATGATGAATTAGAAACAAATGATCCTGAAGAAGCAAACCTGTGTTTGATGGCATACATTGAAGATACAGAGGTAACAAATTCTAAACCATGTCTTGTATGTAAACAAATGGAAACTAAATTTGACAATTTGCTAAATGGTTCAAATTTTCTCATTCAAAAGTGTAGTTCTTTTAAAGAGAAATTTCACAAAGAAAAAGAAGAGAAAGAGAAAATTCAGGCTATGAATGATAAACTTAAAAATATCATTCAAAATCTAAAAGAATCTCAACTCAAAAATCTTGAATATGAAAATTCAGAAAGTCAAGATCGATCTTCGTTTCAAATGGAGAACGTTCTTCTCAAAGCTGAAGTTGAAGTTCTTAAAAATGATTTAACAAACTTTATTAAAGCTACTGAAACTTTTCAAAGAATCATGGGATCCCAAGTAGGAATATTTGATAAAGTTGGTCTTGGTTTTAATCAAACTCAAAAAACAAAAATGTATGAAAACTTCTTTGTTCTAAAAAGAAAGGAAGAAAAATATAAAACCAAATGCTCATATTGTAAGAAACTTGGACATTTGGAATTTGCTTGCTACTTTAAGAAAAAAGATGAAAAGATTAAAAGCAAATAGTTTTTTAAAAGGAAAGATCGTTTTGCAAATAAAACTGAATCAGTTTTGAAAAATCTGCAAAACGAAGAACGTTCTTCAGGTTGTTCTCAGAACAAAGAACGTTCTTCAGGTTGTTCTCAGAACAAAGAACGTTCTCCAGGTTATTCTCAAAACGAAGAACGTTTTGGAACAAAAGAGGATCATTCTCCAACAAGTCCGGAAAAAGGAGAACGATCTGAAATTTCATCAAAATCAATTTCAAAACCGTTTAAAACTCAGATTTTGAAAACTTCTCCAAGACCAACAACAAAGTGTTCCTATTGTTCCAAGAAAGGTCACTTTGAGTCAACTTGCTATTTTAAAAAGAGATCAAGTTTTAAAAAATATTCTAATAGAAGATATACTAACCATCAAGGACCCAAACAAATATGGGTACCAAAATCATTTATAACTTGTGATGCAAGAACATCATCCAATAATCAAGAAAGAACATTGATACATGGACAGAGCATGCTCCATACACATGAATGGAAAAGTATGATGCCTCATCTCATTACAAAAATTTGGAGTGTGTATAACCCTTGGAAACATTAACAAATCAAAGGTACATGTATCATCTTATTTCGCTTCCATGTATGCGCTTATTATCATGTTCAAAATTAAAATGTTGTCTCTTGTGAAAAATGACAAAGAGCATAGTGGCATTTTCCTTTTATTCTGATTTTTTTGCTAAAAAAAGGTGATATTAATTCTATAATATTCAGGGGGAGTTTTTAGAAAATGTTATTTTTCTTAAACTAGAGTCTATTCATTGTTTTTTTTTATCCTTTGTATTCCCCAACCTTTTTTTGTTGACAAAGGGGGAGAATTATTTTAGATTTTATGTTTGTTTAAAAATCTGAAGCATATTCTCAGGGGGAGCTTTTAAAGCTCTCTATGATTAAAATTAGAATCAAAATTAAAATCTAAATTAACTTGTTTGTCATCATCAAAAAGGGGGAGATTGTTGAAACAAAATCTCAATTTAATGTTTTTATGAAAACAAACAAAAAGTGAATTAAGAGTTATTATTGTGATTCTAAGTGTTTTGGTATTTAACATGTGCATTTGAGTGTGTTAAACAAGATAGGTATCAAAAAAACAAAAATCAGATCAAAGGAAACAGTTCTGAAGATTGATCTTGAAATAGTTCTGGAAAACGAAGATTGGTCTTTACCTTCTGCTAAGAAACAAAGAACGATCTTCGTTTATGACATAAGAAAAGATAATCAGCTTCCTTGTAAAAGATCAATCCTGGAAACATTATTCATCTTCTATTCTCATATAGAATCAACAAAGGATCAATCTAAGTCACATTTGTTCCAGAATTTGAAGAATCAAAGACATGCTTCAATAAAGGCATAATACGAATATCATTCTTCATATAAAGCAAGTGCAAGTACAAGGCTACAAGTAGAAAAGTACACTACTGATTTGAACTATTCTAAAGCCTGCACACATGACCAAAAAGCATGTACTTAAGGCTGACAAACTGACACAAATCATAGAGTACAAAGTTAGGTCATCACAAATCAAAAGATCAATCCTGGATCGATCTTGGCTGTAGCTGATCACTCTTGCTTTATGACAAACTTTAATCAACAACTCTTTCATGACAGCTGGTCCTTTTCCAACGGCCACATGAGCTGTCCTAAGCCTTCTTGGAGTCGATAAATGCAGCTGCAAGATGAAGAACAAAACACAACAATCAGCACCAAGCAAAAGATCAATCTTTTCAATCATACTCAAGTGTTTCAATATCTTTCTTATAGTTTGTTGTTTTGTTTTAATCTTTGTGTTGTAATTGTTTACAATAGAGGTCTATTTACAAAATATATTTCTCAAACAAGAGTTGAGTAAATATCAAGATTCTAAATAGTCTCAAATCCACCAGTTTGTAACTCAAGGTTGTTTTGTCAAATCTTGAGTAAATTGCAAAAATCATTTCACGTTTTGAAAGACAGCTTGTTAAAGTCTTTCCAAAACAGTAAGGTAGAACTGAAGAAATCCTTTATAGGTAGAAGGGTAGGAATTGTGTAAAGATCAAGATTGATCCATGAAAACCAAGAATGATCTTGGTTTGAACACTTAGTGAAAAATCTCACGGTTGTGAGGACTGGACGTAACCCGGATTGGGTGAACCAGGATATATCCTTGTGTGATCTCTGTATCTCTATCTCTATTTATTTTATGCTTTACAATCAGATTTCATTTTGATAAAATTGATTTTATTGTTTTTAAATCAAACTAA